>OX438920.1:30784528-31034528 GCA_949316025.1 Lapara coniferarum | reverse complement strand
AATGAAATTACTTAAATATTCTTATTTTTTTCAGATTAAACAGGAAATTCCTTTTCACTCTGTTTATGTTGCAATAGGAATAAATGAATATAATATATTTAATTTTTATAGGATTTATAAAAATAAATGTATCTTTTAATTTGTTCATAATTTCACATGTTACGGCATTTACTCAGTTCATATTTTGATTTAGGCTGCCTCGGTAGTATAGTTTTATTATAGTACGACCAGCGACTATATAACCCAGTCCAGTATTGCAGTCGTACTCAGCGACTATATAAGGGGTTATATAGTCGCTGAGTACGACTGCAATACTGAGGTCTCGGATTCAATCCCCAGATCGGGCAAAGTGATATTGTTTTTTTTATTCATATCAGCCTGAAGATTAAGTTCGTGAAAGAGCGATAGACCGAAATTGACAGCAAAACATACGGTCTAAGGCGCCCATTAGGCAATATGTTTTGCGTTCAGTTTTACCACAGTCACGTCTGTGAATGACGAATAACCTATCGTCTAATGTGGTGATTGATTGTTGAATGACGGTGATTGAAGAATATCTAGGGGCTTAGGATGTTAAAAAAAATCACGATGCATCTCCGCTTCGTTTTATTGTGATTGGTGGAGAGACTGACGTATCGGTATTTTGATGTTTGTGATTGATCGAGAGACCGATACGTCAGTCTTTCAACCAACTACAATAAAACGAAGCGGAGACGCACCGTGTTTTTTTTTCACATCCTAAACCCCTGGATATTTTGATTTGCACGTCACGCAACCATCAATCATGACGTTTGCACGATCGCCGAATGGTATTTCGTCCAGCAAACGTCAGTCAGCGTGCGGACAGTAGTAGAGTGGGACATAATATTGTGTTGAGTCGGAGAGTCACTGGCGCACCCGGCGCGGCCAACTACCTTCTCCGAACTAGCATTATGTTACAGTCACAGAAAGAATTTATTTTAAGTTTTGAAACAATCCCTGAGTATCATCGTGGTATACCACGAATCTTTAATAGTCAGTCTATACTAATGCTATAAAGAGGAAAGATTAGTTTGATTTTGTTAATTCTTTCACTAATAGGAGGTTACATTACTCCTGAGTACTATAGGCTACTTTTTGTCCTGGGAAAATATTTTTGTCCCGTAAAGACTTTACACGCGGGTGAAGCCCGAGCAGAAGCCTAGTAAGATAATAAAGAAAATAGTTGTAATAGTCTTTATCTGCTTTTCTATCTCGTGTTTCAGACTAAGTTAATCCATAGGTATATACTAATAATATTATAAATGCGAAAACTTTGATGCCTTTTTTTTTCAATCATACCGTACTGGTATGATTACAACAACGTACAAGGTTGAACTTCCAGAATGAATAAAATTTGGCACAAAAATAGATTATGGTATAGAATAACACATAGGCTACCTTTATCCCTGGAAAATATACATACACCGTGAATTTATAGCCGTTTTGATACCGAAAATTTTGAATTCTGTATTACTAATACAGTATAAAAAAAATATTAAAAAAAAAATATTTTTGAATATTAAAATTAATGTGACATTAATAATGTCGTTTACGAATAAGAAGTGAGAGCCCGTGGTAACACAACTTTCCGTAGTATTATAATTAATTCTCTTTGAACACAACTAAATCTCACGTACAACGATCACTACGATCGGTGTCATTCATAACTAAGTGGCAAAATATTATCCAATAAAGACAAAGAGACCGCCGCGCCGCAGCGTCGCCAATCACGCGCACCCCTTTGATGTACCTGCGCGGCGCGGCGAGCGCATCCACTCGCGAGCACCCCGCCCGCCCGTCAGTCAGTAGCGTGGCAACCCGCGCCGCACACGTTCAGGTTGTATTATTTACGCTGCCATGCGAAAATGAGTCATCAGTACGAATATTCAAACGCAGAGTATTTCAGCTGTACGCCGCGCTGTTGCTAAGTACAATTTGGAAGAGGCCAGACGTACGTTCTCTCAGCCGGAATATTTAAATGCGCTGAGACTACGAGGGATCGACTAATCCACATGTTCCTACTCAATCACGTTCACGTACAATTCTACGTGCCAGCTCATACGCAAGGGCGACGATGCCTGAGTGACTCGCGCAAATTGAAGAGGGCATTTTGGATATTTCGAGCGGGATCCTCGGCGAAGCACGAGAATGGCGGCACAAGAATTTAATGTTAGCCAATACTTTGTGCAGAAAACATTGATTACCCACGGATTACATTCGTATCATTTCCATCGGGCGCACGTCATTAACGACAACGATGCTCCGGCGAAAATAACCCTATGTCAGTGGTTATTAAATAGTAATACCAACGCTAACATTCTGTGTACGGATGAGTCGTCACTGGTTTATTCGAGTTGGACTATACAACGTGCAGAATGAACAATACTGGGCTCTCATAAATCCTAACCTGATAGGGGAAAATCACAACAAGTTCAGTTCAGTGTCGATGTTAGGGCCAATATTATAAACGACCAATTAATAGGATTTACTTTTATCATCATTTTTATCGTCATATTATTTTCATTATTAGAGAAGCTCGGACTTAACGCCCCTAGATTGTTTCTTGTGGTCGCAAATAAAAATGCTCGTAGATTCCAGAGAACACCAAAGTTGTGAAGTGTTACGTAGTGTGATAGTGGACACCTTAATTCAAGTGACGAGAGACATATTCGAAAGAATACACAATCGAACGCGGCGGACTCGATTTCAAGTAGTTGCATCGTTAGCGACACGCAATCCCAATTACCTCCGAGTTAATAACTTTTGTAAGGGGAGTGCGAAGGGCGCGGCGCGGCGTAGGACGCTCGCTCGGCGCGGGCGCTCACGCCGCGCGGGGTCACGTGGGCGGCCGGCATTACGCAGCGGCCCGCGAGCCGCCACAAAACAACCCTGTTCGCCCTTCCCGCCTCTCGAATGGAACTATTTGTTGCCTTTTTTAACATAATATTAAAAATTATAACATTTACCGATACCGACCGACTTTCTTTTACTTTCGTAAGTAATAACAGATTATAACTTAATTGTCATTTTTAATAAATTTAGTACTTAATGCAAGTTCTTTAAATTTTCAGTGAAAATAAAAATCAAATTGCCGTCTTGCTACGTATCAACTGATTGTAAATAGGTACTTACAAAAGTCGTAACGTATCGAATTATGATTTGATATTATTCCTAATACAATCAATGCCGTCACGATCAAAAAGTATTTTTTTTTAAGTAGGTAAGTACTGGCGACTGCCGCGGTGGCGTAGTTGTACTGTGTGCGCTGTACCGCTCTGAGGTCCCGGGTTCTAATCCTAGGTCGGGCAAAATTATATTCGAAATTTTCTGCTTAGTATCAGTCCGGAGTCTGGAACAGTCTGGAATCTGTACTCGATATGGGAATAGGCTCGTCTCCATTATATCATAAGACAGAATACGCTAGCTGTGTCTCTGTGTGTGTGTAGGTACTTGTGTAGTTTTTATTAAATTGTGGCAATATGGAACCGCACACGTATCGCCTCGCTCTGCGTAGGATCAGCTGTTATCGTGCGTCATGGACACCACAAACAGTGCAGCGCGGCTCGATCCTTTTGTGAATAAATTATAACGTCGCGGCGTTACTATCATAACTCGAACGAGTGAGAAATATTTTTTTAATTTATGAACGATACAATTAATTCACTATTTTTTATTGGTCCTACAAATGGTTCTAAGTAACAACGTTTCGGTTTCAAAACGAATATAAAGTCACGGTGTATAGTGGGACTTTTATTCCGGAAAAAAAAATCAAACGGGAGAAGCCGCTAACAAAAGCTGGGTAAAACAAAAGTATGGCTATAAAACTATCTTTTTGACAGTCAATATTTACCCATCGTTTTCCCGTTACACAATGTTTCTCTAAATTCCAATTTATTTTATAAGTATTCATACCAAAACAAGTGAAAATATGTAAAATCTTGTGTATGATTTAAGGTATTTTGAGTGATTGTGTAATGTCGATTTGTTTTCATTATTCACTCGTCAATCATGAGTTATGGTTGCGTGAGCGTGTAATGGGCGCCTAAGGCGCCCATTAGTAAGATTCCAATTTTCAAATTCAGGCAACCCTGGATCCGGTTCCGTCAAGCAAGACGTCAACGCTAAATTTATCCAATTTTTACCATTGACTTTGATTTTTACCAACATTTCAAGTATTTTTCCTTTACTTACGGCTTTATAAACGTGTTTTGAATCTAACTATTGGCTAAAAAGTAAAAATCAAGTTACCTCCAACATGCCGCGTGGTAAGTATATTTGTTTGCGTGTTATGTTTTTTCTCAATGTCGAACAATGTTATGCGATTCATTGCTATTCCTATATGCGTGCCCAGTTCCAAGCAATAGGTATTTAATGATTGGTATTGGTTTATTCGTTTCAAATATTTTTAAAACTTATGTCTAATTTCTTTGTGCCTATGGATTGTTTGACCTAACCTATATTTCTTATTTATTCATAGTTGCTTATTTTAACTCATTTAGGTAAATTCACGAATCATAAGGGTCGTAACCGCAAGTTCACAAGTCCCGAGGAATTAGAAGAACAACGGAAGCAAGAAGAGCAGAAAAAAAAGTATGTAAAATATATTTATTTCATGATTTATAAGTGCTTCTATATCTTTAGTGACCGAAATGTATATGTTTAAAGGTAATCATATTACTTTCCAGTTTTGTTTGATCATTGGTTTATAATAATTATTGTCTTATATGTTAGTAGGTACACTCGGTTGGTTACAGTAATTTAAAAAGTAGGTATTATAACTAATAGAGGTATCCCGTGCCCACCAGACTAGTAATGTATATACCTAATATAAATCGAATATTAATATTTCCTTTTAACCCATCAAGCCCTGCTTATATATAGTATAGATGTATGGAAAATCCCTATATGCACGGACACCGGTGTCTGTCGTGGGCCTTGACAGATTAAAAATGTATCAACATTATGTTTAAAATTCAGCTTGGTGAACCTACTATGTTTTTGTCTCTGTACGACTTCTGGTTGATGGGTAGAGAATGCCTTTGGCATTAAGTCCATGTTTAGAAAGAAGAAAGAAAGAAAGAAAATAAATTTATTTGCAACAAACACAATAACATATTATGTTTACACCACTATGTATATACTAGTGGGAATAATAAATAAAATTCCATGACAATGTTTTTATTTTTATGGAAACATTGAAAACATTGTCCAGGCACTACATGCCCCTTAACATGTATAAAAATCATAATATATGATTAAATTCCATGATAGCCAATATTAGTTCCATTTGATTAACTAAGAAAAAAAATAATATGTTTATTGTATTGTGGTTTTTGTATTATGAAGATTTGTATAAAATGTAAACAGTTTTACACGATTTCCATTAATTCAAATTTTTTTATTCGGAAACTCTTACATTATTATGTTAAATTATATATTATGTTAGTTATTGTCAAATCATTATAATAAATATAAGTTACAAGAAAATTAACGATAATATAAAGATTTATATGAAGTTTTAGTTATTGTTTCATAATAAAATTATTATAATCATAATAATTCAAGGTAAATCTATAAATAAACCAGAATATAATTCACATCACAGAACAGAGATAGAGATAGAACTATAATGTGGGCGTAACCTTTCACCCTCTAGTTAGCAAGGCAGCACTAACTCCCGTTTGAGCGGTCTCAGTCGTCATTACGCATTGTCAAAGCTTTAATAACTAGAAAAAATAGTTAAAAATATTAAAATGCCCTATTGTGCTATTCTGGAATGCAGAAATCATAGCTATAGCAAAAATGTGTCCCACAGAGGTATTTCATACCGTCGGTAAGTAATATTTTCTGGTTTATTGCTTATTTAGCTGAAAAATGTATATTGATTTTCTATGTCAAATATGGCACAAAAATTACAATTTAAAGTGTTTCTTATTTCTTTCATCATAAGGTTAATTTTCGAAAACGAAAATCAGTTGTTCTAGAATGATTTGTCACCAATTCACAGTGTCACCGCTACTCAATTAGTGCATGCATGGTCGATAAAATGTTATCGATAATTATCAATTTTTCACTAAAGCGCTATGTTGTAGCATAAAAACTTTCAAACCCCATACTCTAATTATTTTCGTAAAACATGAACGGATTGAAGGCTGTATGGTTGTGTACCTTGGCCTACAAGTCGTGTGTTGTAAAACAAGTGCGAGTAGTGTTGTCAGTTTTCCAACTGCTTGTTTTGTTTGTATACAATAATAAATGCTACATACGTAATAAAACTATGATTGAGTGTGCAGTATTTGTAATAAAATTAGTTTTATTTAAAACGTACATTTGAGAATTGTGAGTGGTCTGGTTCTAATTTTGGTTATATCAATTTCAGTTCATCTCTGGTTGGGATTGCAACCCTACCGGTGAACGACATCTCTTCGACCTCTTGAGCGGCAGCACCAAGCGTGTGAGCACGTAATTTCGTCACTGGCTCGTATGTGCCCATAAATTACGAAGGCTTGGCCAAGGGCCCCGCGGAGTGTTCGCTATGATCAGCTGTACCTGTAGCCGCTTAGCCGTCCTAAACGTATCAGTGACCCCGTGACGGCGAAGAGCGTTTTGTTCTAGTGCACGATGAACATATCAGGAATCCTTCGCGGAAGTTGACAGGAGAATACTCGCCGGCCTGCCGATTTTGCGGGTTCTCTATTCATTCCCGGGAGTTTTACCTCAGGCACAATTTTCATTCACTTTGTCTATCGCGGGTAGAGTTAAAACTGCCTGCATCACCAGAGAGTAGGATATCTTCCCCAGCTGCATGAAGCCTCAATGATTCCTGACTCTGCATTAGAGGATCGACGACACACTTCTATTGATATTTTTCAAAATTAAACAACAAAAGTATTTAAATTACGAAAAAAGTATGTAACAAAACCGGGTTCCGGGTAATAAGGTAAGGTGGGAGAACTTACCTTATTAGCCGGAACCCGGTTTTGTTGTATTTCTGTCTTGAGCTAAGTTTAGCCGATAAGTAAATAAATATAATATCAACTTCAAAGGTGTGTATTGTTTTATTTAACCCACTGTTATGGTAGCAGATACATATTATATAGCTAACGATGTTATACAGAAAAATATCAAAAGTATAACTGAATACAAGTTTAACCTTTGCTCATCCTCACACTTCCTGACGTGAAGCACGTGCTGACTGCTGGCTTGCTAAACCATTGCTTAGTGTATTCTTCTATCTCAACCCGTAACAAAAGGTTAAGAAGTTAGTAATTGTGCTATTAAACTGTGGAACAAACTTCAATGTCTTTTGTCCGGCCTACTAGGCCGGCATAATTGTGCCAACCGTTAAAAAATATTTTCTTCCCTTACCGGTTGACAGTGGACGATAGCCTAGTTGGGAATGGAACAGTCTACCGAGACAATGTCCGGAGGTTCGAAACCCAAGGCCTCTGACTTTTAAGTTACGTGTGTATTATTTATCAATTATCGTTCACTATAACGGTGAAGGAACACATCGTGAGGAAACCTGTTAACCTGAGAATCCTCCATAAGAATTTCGAGGGTGTGTGAAGTCTGCCAACCCGCACTAGGCTAGCGTGGTGGACTAAGGCCTTAAACCCTCTCAAGAGTAGAGGAGGCCCGTGCTCAGCAGTGAGCATTATATTATACAGGGCTGGTATTATTACCGGTTGACATTTTCCTTAAACTTTACTCTATTTAACTCCGGCAGTGAAATTACTATAATATGTATAAATACTCATTATAATTTATTGCAAACTAGCTATACTGTAATACTGTGTAGGTAATACATTATGTAATTTAACATACATGTTTGCAGTATTAAAATTTTAAATTAAGAATTTAAAATCTATACTAAAAATAAATTTTAATTTACTGAGTGAAAATTTTATTCAAGATATTTTCAACATCTTTTCCGGCGCTTATCAAAATAATATTATATATTTTTGTAATAAGTCAATTTCATTAATTAATGTTATTTATAATTTTTAGCCATAAAATAAAAAACATCGATAGGTTTACAAAAAGGTATCATATGGGTGCAACACTATTAACGCATGCTTAGCGTACTTGGTGTCAATCAATATCTTTTCTTAAATCGACAGCCATAGAGATCTTATGAACGCCATCACCATTATATGCCATCTAGCGTGGAGTAGTGGAATGAAATCGAATTAAAATCAAAATTCAGGCTGAAGGAATAATATCGTATGAATTTATGTGAATTTTTAAAATATGAAGTTTATGGAATGGCATTAAGGTTAAATTTAATGCAAATGATTTTGTATTATACGTTTTATGTTTATTGCTGATTTTGGCCAATCATAATGAAAAGATGATAGTATGTGAATATACGCATGTGTGAGTTTGGCGACACTGGTTTTCTTAGTAAATTGATGCTAAACTCTATCCATTCTATCTTTAATTCGTGATTCACATATAAAAGGTATAATTACTGACATTAAAATAATAAGCACATTCATTCAAGCTAGTTTTTGTAACATTCAAAATCTTGTAGTAATATTAGGTATCACTTGGAACAATTACCTGTAGATATGGGAATACCATTTCAGTATGAAATAAAACTAATTATATGGCATTTTTTTTTATATCCTATGAAATTTTATGTTCCAGGAAGTCATTTTATTATTCCTTAACATAATGTTTAGTTATCTACATTTACAATCACTCTTGATGACATAATATTAATGACTCTATACTTTAATAAATCATGCTTAGGCTTTAACTATCATGCTTTATTTATCATCTTTTAGATTTAAAAATATCATTAATTTTCATACATTGATAATTTTGAATATCAACTTTTCATATGGCACTTCAGACCAGAACTTGTTATTGATCCTGATAGGAAATAGTCAAATCTGAAGTTTTGCCTTTTGACTTTTGTGTAACTCCAGTTACATGAAGACATTGGCAAAATCACCGCTGCAACGGTGGAGCCATAACCTAAAAGAAGAAGAAGACTCTATAGTTGTTATTGGTTTTACACAAATAATTATTTTTAATGCTTTATTACAGTAATTAAGTTACACTGTATGATTTCAGATGGAGAAAAGACCATGGCGGTGGAAGCTCTAGTGAGGAAGAATCTGAAGAAGAGAAATCAGGGTCTGGCAGCAGTGATGACAGCGATTCTGATGAAGATGTTAGTAAATCACTGTGCATGATTATTTGATATTGAATTTAAATTGATTTGTATATGCATGATCTAATTCCTTAGGGCGGTATTAATAAATCTATCTCAAGTTTGAGTTACATCTCAAGTAGACATAATGTATGAATAGTTCAATAC
Source organism: Lapara coniferarum (assembly GCA_949316025.1). Lineage (NCBI taxonomy): Eukaryota > Metazoa > Arthropoda > Insecta > Lepidoptera > Sphingidae > Lapara > Lapara coniferarum. The sequence goes on along the minus strand of OX438920.1, from coordinate 31,025,176 downwards.
AATTTGTCTACTTCAGATGTAACTTAAACTTGAGATTTGATTATTAATACCGCCTTTAGTGTACTATGGTATGATCTCCCTAGTCTCATTAAATAGTGCTGGATATCCATAGTCAGGCAAAACAAATGGTTCTATAATTGGAATTGGGTGGTGAGTGGCGATGGCCTACTTGGGAGTGTAACATACTGCCAAGATGAATGTCCGTAGGTTCAAAACCCAAGTGCATGCACCTCTGACTTTTCTAAAAGTTGTGTGTGTATTCTTTGCAAATTATCTCTTGCTTTAACGGTGAAAGAAAACATTATGAGGAAACCTGCATACATGAGAAGTTCTTCATAAGAATTTTGAAAATATGTGATGTCTACGAACCCACACTAGGCCAGCGTGGTGGACTAAGGCCTAAACCCTCTCAGTAGTAGAGGAGTACCCAGCAGTGGGACAGTATGTACAGGCCTGGTATTATTTATTATCATGAATTGGAATTGTTGCTTGATGTGGTCACAAACCTGTTTCCTGCCATATAATGGTATTTGAAAGTGACACGTTTTAAATGAAGACATTGTATAAATTAATCATGATATTTATTTAATGTTGCAGCATCCCACAAAGGCAAAGGGCGTGTCGGGGTTGATTGAAGTAGAAAATCCAAATCGTGTAGTGAAGAAAAATAAGAAACTGAACAACTTGACTACCTTAGGCGAAGGAGAGAAACCTCAGCTTTCTAGGTGTTCATTTTTTTACTTGATAATTAATAACAAGAATTTGCAAGTGTATCCATCAGTTATACCGACGGGCGTAGCTAGAGTCATTATCCAGGGATTTCACACAAGCAATTTCCATGTCCTAATTGCAGATCTGATAATTTAGTGGGCTTAAATATTAGTAATTGAGGTTGGCTGCTTTAACATGCTTGGGGTGGGCTCCACACAGTCCTCCTCTAGATATGCCTATAGCTTTACTGGAAAATATCTCAGTGATCATATTTAAATGGGTAGTGTACTGTACACAATTTTGTCAATTTTCGCATACGTAATACAGTAATACGTAGCACAAAGCAATAAAATTTACAAAAAAAAATGCAATGTGCAAAATGGGCCCGTGGGGATAGCGCGCTAACTCTTCCCTTCGCGCGCATCGTAATTCCTAATGACGTCACAAGCCAGTTCGTTTATGACATTTAGCCCTTCCATCAGATTTCAAAGGCATCTCTGGTAATTCATGAACAGATTTTTCGTGATTACTACATTAGAAAAAACATAAAAGAAATACGAGTGAAACAGCTTATTGGTATGATGTAGGCGCGAGAGGGAAGAGATAGAGAGGCAGCGCGCGGCGGCCGCGTACCAGAAGCTGCACGCGGAGGGCAAGACCGACCAGGCGCGCGCCGACCTCGCGCGGCTCGCCATCATCCGACAGCAGCGAGAGGACGCCGCCAAGCGCCGCGAGGCCGACAAGAAGGCCAAGGAGGAGTCCACAACTAAGAAATAGTATGTACTTTCTCTCTCTCTCCCTCTCTTCTTTCCATCTCTTTCCCTCTGCCTCCCTCTTCCTATATCTCTCTCTGTATCTCCCTCTCTTCTTTCCATCTCTTTCCCTCTGCCTCCCTCTTCCTATATCTCTCTCTGTCTCTCTCTCTCTCCCCCTCTCCTCTCTCTCTCTCTCTCTCTCTCTCTCTCTCTCTCTCTCTCTCTCTCTCTCTCTCTCTCTCTCTCTCTTCCTGACTATTCATCCACATGGTGGGGTCAGCGTTATCTCTTACGCTTCGCCCTATCGAAGATGTCGTCGTCGAAGACATTGCATGCTACAAAGTTGTGTTGCAACATATTTGTCCATGTAGTTTTTTGGTCTCCTTGGTTTCTTTCCATAGACAAATCAGAAGAAGTATCTACTGCTTCACAGTAATAGCATCGCATACATATACAAACATCTGTTAAAGACGATTTTAATAACAATCATAACTACTACTTTCATTCCTTGATTGTTATTCTTATCTTGGACATAATATAAGGAATTGGGACTCTATTGGAAAGGCAATAAGTGGTTTAGTTTGAGGGAATATAATTAGGACATCATAGAATATATCCATTAAAAAAAATATTGTTTATCAACTTTGTGTATTCGTAATTTCAGTGAATTATATAACAATAATTTACCATAATTATTATTCTTTTGCAGGTAGACTTGTACATGACGCTAGACTAAAGAGAAAGTTCCAACCAACTGTTTTGCATGCTGATAATCTCAATATGGACAGGAAATTTACTATATCTCAGATGTTCGGGAAATTCTACTTTATGTATTCAAAATTGTGCGTGAAGGAATTGTATAGTGCATAATACAATAACTTGTTATCATTTGAACCAGTGGCATATTTTTATAATAAATATTATGTTTGAGTCGGCGTAATATTCTTGGATTGCAATGAAGATGAATTTGTATTGAATATAAATTTTACTTAACAATATATTTGCTGTTTTTATAAACTTGAGCAACATGCATGATTTCTGTTACAGTTCACAGCTGTTCATATTATAACTATAAATAAAAAATATTGTAATTAAATTAATAAGTAATGCCTGTAATCCATATTTTTGCATTGACAACACATTTTAATTCTCATAATTACTCAGAAAATTCAACAAATTTGGTTTCGATATCTAATTTCAGTGGCGAATAAAGAATACATAACAATTGTGATAAAGTTTTCCAACACATCTTATTTTTATAACATCATCATCGTCTCAGAATTTATTCATTATGTATTGTTTATTTATTGATTTTTGGGCGTTGAATTCGTGTCAATATAATAAACTGTTGAAGCAATACCCCATAATTGTTAGGAACTGAGAGGCTACTGCGAAAAACGAAATCCGAAACGTCGGTCCGAAACGAAGAAACGACGAACTTCGGATTTAACTTTACTACCAAATTACTTCGGATCCGTCACCGTTGAACGAAGGTTTCACGCAGTTTGCGACGCTTCCGACTTCGCTCAACACTTTCGTCACGCAACAACTCTTCATAAAGAAGGATCCGTAACACTTCGTAGTAAGAAAACGTGCGATCCGTCACCCGAAACTACGGATTTCGTTTTTCGCAGTAGCCTCTCAGGTGTGAGTGATATTTCTGTCATTGTTTTTGTGTAGATGAACTTGACGAATTATTCTTAGCATTTAATATTTATAGACTATTCAGTTATTCTTTTTCATGCACAACTAAATATAGCAACACTTTATAGACAAAAAATATTTTACGTTTGTATACAAATATTTTTATGAGACATTTTACGTAATTCAGTAACATTTTGCCACAGGAACTTAGTTATGATGGAATACTCGGATGTGTGTTGAATAAATATTCGTAATTGTATCTTAAAGTTGATGAATTAAAACAATTTATAAATAGCTAATTCTTTTCATAACAATAGAATAAAACTATATATAACTTAATGAATTATGTAATATAATAAAAAATATAATGGCGATAACACCCCTCTCTATCTGTTGGTGTTAAAAATGAGCTCCACCGATTAAAATACTGTATGAAATTAGCATTGTAACTTCTAAATTGATTTTAATGCGCCTTACATGGACTTCTAGCAGAATTGTATTAACTAAGGGCAATGGCAATTTCATAGAGTTAATAATTTTATGTATAAATTTGCTTAGATATAATTGTTGGAAATGTCACTAGACAATTTTTATAAATGCAAATAATATTATGTATCTATACAATAAAAATTGGAAATGATCTCCTCATGATTTGTTTTCATAGTATAATTCAATCATAATTAAACTGATTACTGATCCCTTATGATCTACGGCTCTGGATCCACACAACTCATATAACATGCCATCAATTTGGTTTTATATGAATTACATGAAATGATTATACCGGGTGGAAGGGAAACGCTCTCTATACCGGAACGGTAAGAGAGAAGAACCATAACATTAACGAAAAACTATATTCATTTGCAAAGCTAAGCGATAATACTTACGATTTTAGTATTTCCGTAATTCATGCGCGCGCAATGTAAAGCGTACAAAGAACTGGGCTGCCGCCGCGGTGCGCCGGCACCGGCCCGCGGTTGTTAACCCGTCAGCTGGTGTACGTGTTTCATTACGATTTTTTTGAAATATTGACCTTTTTTACTATGTTTTTCAGAATAATAGTTTGATTTATCTATCCATACGTGAAGCTGTACAGAAATTTGAGAAAATCCTACTAAAATTGTAACAATGCGATCGCGATTTTTTTAGTGCCATCACGTCAGGAATCACCAATACTATCACCTGTATTCGTTTCCGAGAGCGTTTCCCTTCCACCCGGTATACTGCGTACAATCCCCTTGATAACTTACTATTACTGATGAAGTCTCAGGTAAAAGGATTATCTTCGTGGTACCAACTTCCCGGATGTCGGCGTGACATGCTACGCCGACGATACGCTGGTAACTGCGACTTCTAGGACTTTCCAGGACGCCGCAGTCTTAGCGGCGGCGGGCACCGGCCAAGTAGTGAGTCGGATCCGCCAGCTAGGTTTAAAGGTGGCGCTTGAGAAAACCGAGGCCATATGCTTTCATGGGCCTCGGAAAGGGCCACCGGCCGGTGCCCACATCATCGTGGACGGGGTGCGGATTCCCATTGGCAAAAACATGAAATATCTGGGTTTAGTTTTAGACAGCCGGTGGAAATTTCGCACCCACTTCGAGAAGTTGAGAACAAAATTGTCCCGGGCAGCGGGCGCTCTATCTAGCCTGCTGCCCAACCTGGAAGGTCCTGGCATCCCTTGCCGAAGATTGTACCACGGAGTCGTGCGGTCTATAGCCTTGTACGGCAGTCCTGTTTGGGCCGTCTCCCTGGGCGACCGCTGCATCGCTCTCCTGCGTAACCCACAGAGAGTTGTGGCGCAGCGGGCGATCAGGGCGTACCGCACGGTCTCTTTCGAGGCGGCTTGTTTATTGGCCGGATTTCTGCCCTGGGACCTGGACGCCAAATCCCTTGCCGATGCCTTTCATTGGCGGGAGGAGGCGTCCAGTCGCGGGCAACGTCCGGCCCTGAAGGAGGTAGAGGCCAAAAGGGCCTCCCTACGGCGAGCCGCCGTGGAGGAGTGGCGTCTCAGGCTGGAGGCCCCGTCGTCGGGGCTCAGGGTCGTAGAGGCAGTGCGTCCTGTCTTTGCTGATTGGCTGGACAGGCGCCACGGAGCGGCAACGTTCCGCCTGACGCAGGTGCTCACCGGGCATGGCTGTTTCGGTGAGTTCCTGTTTCGGGTGGTACGGAAGGAGGTGTCGGCCGTGTGTCACCATTGTGACAACTGCCTGCTGGACACGGGCCAACATACTTTGGAGTTTTGCCCAGCCTGGGATGAGGAACGCAGCGCTCTCAGAGCAGTCGTCGGAGGAGACCTCTCGCTGTCGGCCGTGGTCGCTTCCATGGTCGGCAGTCGGGAGGCCTGGCGTGCGGTGGCCCACTTCTGTGAGGTGGTCCTCTCGCAGAAGGAGAGTGCCGAGAGGGATCGGGAGCGAGAAGATCCCTCCCGCCGCCAGAGGAGACGAAGGAGGCGCCGGGTGGACGACTGACCGGCGTCTCCCGCCCTGTGGTTTGGGGGCGTTTGAAGAATTCCACCACGGTATCCCCTGCCTGTCGTAGGAGGCGACTAATAGGGGACTAGGGGGGTCGGGTTGGTCGGCACGGGTACTGTCCGCCGCGAGATAGTTCGTGTGCCCCCCCCCCCCCCCCCATAAAGTTGTCGGGCTGCATTAAGCGGCACCGCGCAGGGGCGGTTGCGGACGACAACTTAGACACTTCAGTCAGAGGAAGCCCGCAGCCGTCCCTAATGCGCCGAAGAGGGAAAAAAAAAAAAAAAAAAAAAAAAAAATAAGTCTTAAGTATTCTACCTTAGACGTTGAAGCCCCGATCTAGCAATTACGCATAAAGAAATATGGGTCTTGTTTTTATACTTTTTTATTAAATCCTACTAATATTATAAAAGCGAAAGTTTGTAAGTATGTATGGATGTGTGGATGTTTGTTCCTCTTTCACGCAAAAACTACTGAACGGATTTCGATGAAATTTGGCACACGGGTAGATCATTTCCTGGATTAACACATTTTGTCCCAGGAAAATGAAAGCGGGACTTTTATCCCGGAAAAACTTTTTAACGCGGGCGGAGCCGCGGGCAAAAGCTAGTGTCTCATAAGGATGGCATCTGAGGATTTACTAATAATTGACAAACATAAAACTCAAAAAAATATGGTGAATGCGTTCTCGAACTTTAAGTAACAGGTATGGGCAACAAATTGCCTTTGCAAAGGAAGTAGGGGTTACTTTGGACCGCGCAAAGCTGCCTCTTCACGGCGGTTTCTATGGTTATAATCGTATAAAAATTACTGTTGTGGCTCGGTGCTGCTGTAGACTAGTTTTGAATATGGACTCGTGAAATAAATGAAATAGACTGATATGCGAAATAGATTTTTACTAGATTTGAACTAACCTTGTCAGTTGTCGTTACCTATAAAAGATTTTTTTCAAGTGAGTTACTGTTATTACTAAACACAACACGACGTTATTTGAAACATAAAAGTCTGATCCTGCTAGCGAATCCGGATTACTTTTTATTTTGACAGCTTCATGTTTATTTTCAAATAATTACTAAATATTTCTTTGAATAAATGAGCATCTTAAACATTTATTTAAGATCCTACTCAAATGTGAGATTGGTATATTAATACAACCCATAGTCTTTCTTGCATATCTGGCAGTGCATTTATGATTTTTCTGGGAATGTGGTTGATTATGTGTAGAAGACAACGTGGGCGAACACGCAATATGAGAAGACAGGAATTAGCGCTGCAACCAAAAGTTTTAACAAGTAGATCTTATCTTACTTCTTAAATGATAAAGATGTAAGGGTTTGCTGAGAAGAATACAAAAAATTAAATTACCTCTAAATCCAATATGGCGGACGACCCAAAATAGCGGACTAGTTACTTTTTACGCTCATATAATACGGGTATCAAATGAAAGGGCTTGCGGAGAATAACTCAAATAAAAAGTGAAAAAAACAAACAAGCTTTTACTTATTTAAATGCTCTAAAAAGAATAGGGGCCAATAATAGGGGCCAGGGGGGTGGGTCGGCCGGCATGGGTGCTGTCCGCCGCAAGTAAATATTATGTGTGCTCCCCCACAAGAGGAAACGAGCTACATCAAGCGGCCCCGCGCAGGGGCAGTTGCGGACAACTTAGACTCTTCAGTCAGAGGAAGCCCGCAGCCGTCCCTAATGTGCCGAAGAGAAAAAAAAGGTACGTCAGTACGCGTACCTTTATTCGTAGAAATTATGTCGTCCCGTAGGACACAGTTGCAACTAAGGGTCGATGTTTTTGCTAATCGTTCCTACGTCCAAAACAGGGATCACAAAATCTTTGCGCTATGGGGTGTGGATGTAGAATAATTATTTTTAGTTTAAATAACGCATACCTACTCACGACTTTTATCTCCGACAGAGTAGGCAGAGGCGCCACTAGTGCACCCACTTTTTGCCGTGCGTATTTCCCATGATATAGGGGGCGAGCCTATCGCCATATCGGGCACTAATTCCAGACTCCGAGCTGATACTGAGTCGAAAAACCAATATCACTTTGCCCGACCCCCGGGGATCGAACCCGAGACCTTAGCATTGTAGTCGAACCGTAATACAACTACGCCACCGAGGCTCAATTACAAGTGGATAAAAGCTATAATGCGCAAACTCAAGATTCAAAGAACAAGACAAGTGATAAAATGGGGAGAAACCTTAACAAAATATGTATTATACTGAAACTTAAATAGAAAAGTTTTTCAGGTACGCTATGCATGCGCTTTCGGGAGTAACTCAACAAAAATACGAATGCATCCGAATTCAGAAAGTCGCGAACTACGCACGTTTGTTCATTGGTAGGGACCGACAGGCAACATTATAATAGGAATACAAAAGAAGGGAAAGAGACAGTGTCTAGACATGAATTATAATTTTATTTGAAAAATAAATGCACCTGAATGAAAGAGCCTACCTATTGGGGTCAAACTAATATATATTATTTACGAAATGTTAATTGTAAAATAAGTACCAATTTTTAAAAAGACCCACTCCCATCTTTCGTGGTCCTGCATTGTTATAAATTATTGATACTCGGTCTGTTTTGTAATAAATCATTGTAGGTACAATTAGGTACCTAATTTTGGGCTACTACACGTTGTCAAGACAAAACTCCCATTTTTCATATATTACCAAGCAGTTGCGATCATTATGGAGATGTACTACAAAGGAAACGGCAGATAACAAACATTTATTCGACATGGGACTAAAAATTATGTAACGGTTCATAAAGGATATAAATACTTACTGCTACTACTTATTATAAATACCTATGTATACAGTATATACAAGTACAGTGCTTTTATATTTATAAGTTATTTGTTTAACTTACGATTCGTTTTTGCAAGGCTCATCTATTTGAAAAGACTATGCACGTATAACGAGATAAGTTTCACATACACCGAAAGTCTAATGTGGATCCATAGTTCACGCGTCATTATTCCCAGGGCGGGTAATGTTGCGTTGTAAGTAATATACTGCCAGATGTATGCGCATATTAACGTGACCCGTATCCTAGTACGTAGGTACTTCATACATGTATTCTTTATGAGCTAAATCTCATCTGACAAGTTAGCTTTTGAATTAGACTAGTATGATATTGCATTTTGGAGTTCCATCATTAATTATTGAAAATGTTTTCTTCGCACCCCTATGACTGCGTAATCGGGTCAGATAATGAAGTATCTTCATTATGTTATAATAATATAATGTAACGTTGTTACAACTTTGCAAATTTAAGCCCTTAAATTATAAGGACGTTGGAATTAGTTTAGCATCTCAATATTGTCAATAAATTAAGGTATAGTGATAATATTATGATACACTACAGCGAACTAGGCTCAAGGGTTTTCAAACTTCTTTAAAAATAGGAGTACAGACCCCATGGGCGTATATAAGGGGAGAGATTTGGGGGTCCGGACCCCCCCCCGCCCCCCCTTTGCTTATAACAAAAATAATCCGGGTCACTAAACATGTACAGTCAGCAATCCAAATATCTGTACAAAATCAAAATTTCAAATCGCCTATGTACGCGATAAGTTAAACTAAAAAGACATTTCTTCGTACGAAGTAAAGCAAATCTCTTTTATTTTATTTTTGTGAAGAAGAAAAATAGATTAGTTAGAACACAAAAGTATGTAGGCAATTGAAAATTTTGAATATGTTCATCTACTCATACTGGTGACTGTACACATTAATGTTTGCCGAGGGGGGAGGGGGTGGGGGTGTATACGTGACTTATTAGTTGAAAGAAGGGTTTTTTGTGTTACGAGACGGCAGGAACCCACGCCGCTGACATTTTGGTGCTATAGCTCTACGCCCGTGACGGACCCACACTTACGCTGATAGCCCCGAAGGGGTTACTAAAAAGAGCAAATGGGTGCTCGTACTTTTCTGTAACAAAGTATGTCATATTTTTTCATCTAAGTAAAGTCACCAGCATAAGTAGCTGAACAAATTCAAAATTCAAAATTGCCTATATACTTTTGTGTTCTAACTAATCTTTATTTTCTCTTCACAAAAATAAAATAAAAGACGTTTGCTTCACTTCATACGAAGATTTTTTTTTAGTTTAACTTAACGCGTATATAGGCTATTTGAAAATTTGATTTTGTGCAGATATTTATGCTTCTGACTGTACGACAAAAAATATTCACCACCTACAAATTAACATAACCGTATTATTGACAATGATAGAATATATAATGAATAAATGGATACTAAGGGACGATAGCCTAGTTGGGAATGGAACGGTCTGCCGAGACAATGTCCGTAGGTTCGAGTCCCAAGGCACACACCTCTGACTTTTCGAAGTTACGTGTGTATTGTTTATCAATTATCATTCGCTTTAACGGTGAAGGAAAACATCGTGAGGAAACCTGCATACCTGAGAGGTTCCTTATTAGAATTTCGAAGGTAAGTGAAGTCTACCAACCCGCACTAGGCCAGCGTGGTGGACTAAGGCCTAAACCCCTTCACTAAAGGAGGCCCATGCTCAGCAGTGGGCAGTATATAATACAGGGCTGGTATTATTATTATTATATATTAAATGGATACTTATCCAATAGATATGGCTTTTATCGTGCAAGTGAAGTTGCTGTTAGACCACATTTCGACATTGAACCTCAGCTTTATGCTGTCAAATTAGGTTGTTTCCAGGAGCAGTGGCGGTCGTTCGTTTAATCTAAGCGGTAATATTAACGACATAAATTTTGCACGTCTTGCTGGAGTACCTACCCACGGATTTCTGTGTACTCGGATATAACCTCATTTATGTAATATCCACATGTGGGACATTTTATGTTGCCAATTTAGGGGGAAATAATTTCCGCCGTGTTAATTTAATTTGGCATTGTTGTTCATTGACATTTAAATATTTATCTACGCAATTTTTGAGTTGTAGTGCTTAGATAAAAAATCCTTGAAAATATATCAACTAATATGATATAATATAGTCGATTACGGTTGAATTAATGCTGTTTTTAAAAATACTTCTGCAAAAAGAAATTTGCTAGCACTGCTTACGACATTTTTTGTTACACTGGCGAAACTCTACATTGACCGTAGCCCGACCTGTTCTTAATCTCTTTTTATATTGCTCAATTCTCTCGGAAAATATCATAAAGCAGAACAGTTTTTTGTACAATATTGATCAATCCAGCAAAAACCCAAAGATATCTTCAACAATTTTATAACATAAGGGTGTAGCCAAATTGGCAGCCAAACGGCGATAAGCGAAGGCAGCGGGAGATACGTCCTGAATGGAGCTTGATGGAGGTATTCAAATGTGGGCGATATCGATCGAATAATATAATAAAATAAGACAATATTAATAAGATGATAACTTCATGCTCTACATTTACTACTCTCATTGATGTTTTAATAAATCAAAGACTACTCCACATTTATTACTCTACATTTCATTCACTATCAATTATAATAGCAGTTTTCTTGAAAAAAAAATGTACTTCGAATTTGCGACAGATCTTCGCCTAAGTAAATAGATATGTGTACTGTGTCTTCGCGAATACAGGATTAAGTTGTCCACCAAGAGAAAGCTCAAACAGGTAATTAACTCGACCACTCTGTGGATTAGGGCCTTTGGGAGAATTCTACCTTGGTATCTCTAGGCTGCAAGAGTCAACTAACTGGGACTTATAGCAGGTTGAGGAGAGGCAAATGAGCAGGTAGAACACTTGATGGTGCTTTATATTTTCACAATAACATTAAGCACGTAAAGTCGTTGGTCCTGTGTCTGATCTCGCTGAACTATGAGAGTGAAGGAATAGCGAGTGCACCTGTGTATTGCGCACACATTTGTGCACTATAATATCTCCTACGTATCTGGCTGATTTCAGTTGAAAATGGCCGCCGTGGCCGAAACTGGCACGGAGGATTTAATTTTTTTTTATTCATTTTCATATTTTCATTGTATAGTCCCTGCAATATGAGAACATGTTGCCGACATTTTTTAATGCTGGAGACTTCGATAAAGGAAAATGTGCTGTATTGCATTCTACTAATGGAAGATGCTTGTTAGGTTTTGGGCATTAGGTAGTTGTGATGTTTTGGTTGACGACTAAAATTACCGCATATATAATAACACTAGCTTTTGCCTGCGGCTCCGCCCGCGTTAAAAAGTTTTTCCGGTATAAAAGTCCCGTTTTATGTTTTCCCGGGATAAAAAGTAGCCTATGTGTTAATCCAGGACATGATGTACCCGTGTTCCAAATTTCATCGAAATCCGTTCAGTAGTTTTTGGGTGAAAGAGGAACAAACATCCATACATCCACACATTCAAACATCCACACATTCAAACATCCATACATTCTTACAAACTTTCGCCTTTATAATATTAGTAGGATGATACATGTGACCTGTTCTTTTGCTTACTCTTCTATAAAAAAGATTGATTAGTCACAACTCATGGTTCATAAATTAGGCGCGGATAAATTAGTATTTTTTCTATGTAGAAGACCATGCCAAAGTATAGCATAGCATAGTATAAGAGTAGAAGTTACAGAAACGTATCTGAACATTACTTATTTCGTTATCAGCACTGTACGTGGCTCTAGTGTGGTCCAGAATATCTAAATACGTCGGCAGCATCCGTAAAAGCTGTAAATTTTCATTAAACCGTTGCCCTCGGTGGCCGGGCCGGAGGCGGGCCGTCAAACTATGCTAATTCAACATACATATCCCCAGTCGCGGTTTGCGCGTGCGGTACAGTCAAACCGAAAAGTTGGCTTATGGCTAAAAGAACAAATGCAAATGTTCATTACGTATTTGCATTACAAAACGCTTCCGAGCGCGCATTGTGCAGCTTTGATGTGAATTTGAGATTTATTGTAGGAATTGCGTTTTTTTAGTACCTAATCCTAATACTTGTACGTACTCATCCTAGTATACACATTACACACACTAATATATCTAAGTATTGTTATCACACACACACTCACGCCTTTTAAGCGGTAACCTCCGGCTGATACTACTTAGGTAAAAAAAGAAAAGCCCAATATCTACCTATCACTTTACCGGACCTGGGAGTCAAGCCCGAGACCTTAGCGCGCTTTTCGTACCGCGCACGCAATACAACCCATTGTCATGGACTCGGACCCGAATATTTAGAGCTTATAGGCATTCTACCTTTTAACTAATAGACATTCTAGAGTTAGCTTGGTTTCCGCCTAATACCTGTTACTACGCGCTGTCGTAATCAATGTCTAGTAGATTATAACTTAAATATTATAAATTCTAAATAAAGAGCCTGTTTCTGAGGGTATTAATACACTTCGTTATCCGTAATGTCGATTAACCAGCGAATTGTTACGTTATAAATACAAATTTTAGGCAAAACGGAGCAGTGAACTTGTAGACGGTCCAAATATTTTTATTAAGTTATAGCCTTCAATGACGTCATAAAGTATTACATAGGGATATGTGTACATGTGGTCAGCCCGCAATAAACTTCACCGAAGGGCACTTATATAACGTCGAAGCAAAATATACGTGTACATATTTACCTTTTTACGAGCAGCGTATGCCGGACCAGTATAATGAAGGAGGCTTAAAATAAATTCGGCCAGTTATTTTGCATGCACACAGTGAAATCCTCGGCTGTAACTAGAATCGTTTTGTGGAATGTTGTCTGAGTACAAAACATAAAATAATTACAAATCCTGTGTGTTCTAGAAATGGCGTTACTCATTAGGAATGCTTTATGCAGTGTAGGTTGGGGGCACCGCTGTATTGTAATTAGCAATCTGAGAGCAATTTTGAAGGATTCATTCAAACGAAAATATATGTAAACCGAGGCATAAACACAGTTTTATAAAGAATCTATTTCACAAACGCGGTCGCATATTCCTTTCATTAATCTTATTAATTGCAATAAATTTACAATTTTTTATACTTGGTTATTAGAACCCTAACAGGGTATTTAGGGCTTTATTGTAAATAAATAAATAAAAACAAAACAAAAAACCCGACTGCGTCAAAATCTGCCACCTTTATAAGATTAATTGAATAACTGAAAAGATAGAAACAAGATTTTAATTTGAATTTATTTTGGTATTGAATAATCTTAGTTGACAGTGTTCACAAACGTTTTTGGAGGCATAACATGCTCACATCTCATAATTTGGTTGGTGATATAGGCAGAGCAATAAAATCCCAGAGTGAGCAGATGCCTCCGACTGCGTTTGTGAACACTGTCAACTAAGATTGTTCAAAACCAAAATAAAATAATTTAATTTTGAGTTTTAGTTTTAACTAGCTTTTGCCCACGGCTTCGCCTGCGTTAATAAGTTTTTCCGGGCTAAAAGTACATAAAAACCTTCCCGTTGAATCATTCTATCCAACACATTTATTTGGATAAAGATTAATGTTATGACGTTGATACAACTCTTAACAAATAATGCATTAATTTCGACCAAATTTGATTTAGCATAAAACGGTTCTAGTGAGTTAATCTTAAAAGATAGACAAATACTGTTGCGGACATTTTTTTAGATCATTTCAAGAGGAATAATTCTTTCCTACATATATTTTTGGTATCTTGAACTGTTTTCGCAGCGCACGCAATGGAAGCCCTCAAGGATGAAAAATTTTCCCTGTTTCTTTCACATTTTCCACGATTTCTTCGCTCCTAATAGTTGCGTCGTGATGTTATATAGCCTAAAGCCTTCCTCGATAAATGGTCTATTCAACACAAAAAGAATTTTTCAATTCGAACCAGTAGTTCCTGAGATTAGCGCGTTCAAACAAAAAAACAAACAAACAAACAAACTCTTCAGCTGTATAATATTAGTATAGATTTTGATGTACCCAGTGTCACTCTCATGACTTAGACGAATCTATTGACACCACTCACATAAAAATACTATATCTAAGCCGTTCTGACTCTAAAACGTGCCAAAGAAATATACATACATACATACGTCTCCTTCTTTCACAGTCCGGTAAATATGAGACTGCTCGAAATAAAGGAATAATTGCACTTTTAATTTACTGCTGTTACACTACATTAGTAAAGACATTTATTCAAATTAGAAACATTAGCCGTATTTACTTACAAAGCCAAGTTCCTAATGAACGTATCAAACAGTATAAGTAATTGAATAGCTAATAAACAAAGTGTCCAAGTTTACCGCCGTGCAATAAATAATAGATAAATTAAATGGCCGAGAGCTCGGGCCAAACAGAATTAAAACTTTCCGGGAGGTTTCGCGTAAATCACAGCTAGTTGATTTATTTAACGCACCTTCCGCCCTGGTCCGGAGGTGCCGCGTGAAATTCATCTATCGCGACCGATGTTTACACTCCTCGTATTCACTCGTATGATTCTGTATGCATCGTGTTCTAATTGCACCAAAGCTATATTGAACATAAATATCCGTGTTTAACAAACGTATCGTTTATAATTTTATGTCTAGTTATGACAAAAAAACTTATTTGCACATGATCTGCAATTTCTAAACTTACGAATTCCATACTTTAGGCATTTTAATTAATTTTTTTTATATTTCACACTCTATTGAGAAAGTATTTCGATACTTTTAATGTTTGGATCGCGTGACTGTTTATACAGTATGTATTTCTAGTCGAGGGACCTATTTAAACATTTGGCAGTACATGATTGTACGTAACTTATAAAAATATAGATACGCATGAAAAAAAATGATAAATAACAGTAAACCTCAAAAGAAATTCGTAAAAAGGCTCCTAATATGTGGTTACCCTTGAGCTGTCTACGTGTTTGACCTATTTATCAGTTGTTACGTATAAATATGGCATTTAAAGATGTTTCGTTTTCCTTTCATACTTCAAACCTGGCTTAAGAAAGCAAAAATACCTATGTGCTAAAATTCTCGCAATAAATAATGTCGTATTTTATATGTATTTTAAACGAGAATCGAATACTGAATAGCCTTCTTAAACATGTCCCTCGACTAACTTTACATACTGCACTGTCTTTACTAGCTAGTTCTAGAAATGTAAAAAAATATCAACGTAATATTAATAATTACCGTAAAATGGTCCTACTTTGCTCCAATATTTGCTCCAAAAAAAGGGAATTATGAATACTGTTTAAACTATTATTTGTGAAATATACTCAGATGTATTAATTTAAAGAATAACATGTTATCCAACATATTTTTAAAGTTAAATCAGCGTAATTAAGTATTTCATTACATATATAAAACTATTAATAAGGAGCAAAATTACCCATGGTCATGGGTAACTTTGCTCCTGGGCATATTTCACAAGGAATCTCTATTGAAGAAGCTTTTTGTGCAAAGTTATGCTTTCCTTATTCAAACTATGCTCCAGTGGTATTACGCTTTACTATTTTTGATAGTTAATTAGCGACAATTGGGTAAAAATTAAAACAAACCGTGTTTTTTAAAGAAATAATGTTACATTCTTAAATTAAGTTACAAAATCACTTTGTTTCATTGGCTTTTTTATATTCTAAAATTATAATAGGCACTGCTAACTTAAATAGTAACTTTGGTTACAAAGTTGCAGTAAGTTGCAGTTGACAAATAAGGCTTCTTCTTCACTTGAAAATGTTGTTGAAGAGCCAGGAGGTCGAGATGGCATTTTAGTTCGTAGGAGTAGGATGAGGAGCTGATTAATAATGGTTCTGCGTGGGATGCCATACTTGTCACTGGCTTTTCTTTGCGTTAATACTTTATTTCATATGGAAGCCAAACATTGTCTTAGAGTTTCGGAGCTGTAATTTCTTGACCCTATATGTTTTTATATAGTTTCTTAGCATCTTTGCTGAAAATAAATAGGTAACAATTTCCTATAAAAAATGTATTAATAACTACTTACCATGAATAAACTATTTACTTTTGAATGGCTTATTTTTGGGTTTACCCCAGGTGCAAAGTTACCCCATAGTACGAAAGAAAATATGAGCACGCCAAAAGGTGTGGTTAAATTATGACCAACTCAGCAATTCCATGAAATATTTACATATTCGTTTACCTAATTATATACATAATAACATTAGAACATAATTACCTTAATGCGCCATGCAGATTTCAAGATGGAAGTGTCTTTTTCCTATTCAAAAAAAAGATAACTTTTGATGTTTGCCCTACAGCTGCATCTGACATCAGAAAGAAATGGCGAATGGATAATTTGCCAGTTCAGTGTTCCACTTTTAAGTAGAATGTTTCGGGTGCGTTCACAATTAAATGAAATGTTGCAACGATTTGGACATATTAAGAGTTAAAACATTTTAGGGAATTGGAGCATAATTAACCCTATAGGAGCAAAATGGGAACATTTTACGGTACGTCTATTTATATGTGGCTTAATATCGTAACTTTCTGTATAATCACAAATATTCACTGTACAAGTCATGGCTGGTTTTTAAATAATACCTACAACTTAAAAAGAAATTACTGGAAAGAAGGTAGATAGATTATTTCTTTATCTTATTTTATTTGCACTTCATACAAAATATGTAAAGACTAAAGGCGGACTTAATGCCTAAGGCATTCTCTGCTACTCAACCTGGAATGGTGCAGAGACAAAAACAAAGTGTAGGAAACTAATTTGGATTATAGTGTAGATTCAAATAGGCCAAAAAAAAATGGTAAAAATAGTAATATTAGGTAAACACAACGTCAATAAATACACTAATATATTTCGGTAATACTTATAATAGTAATAAATATATGTAGCATACTTAATATAACTAATACAATTATATAAATATGTATATAAAAATATTATATAAAACATATAATTTAAAATACATAATATATATTTCTGGCACAGGTTAGTGAATATACTACACTCACCATCAGGTCAGATTCCTATAGAGGCGGATGATTGAAGGTCCGCGAGAGTTTCCACGTAGGCGGCAGGCATTTTTATTCAGCAAAAACCCATGGGTGTTCATAGACAGTATTTGGAATCAAAAGAAATGTATACGATGTGTAATGAGTTTTAACATTGTAGGTGAGGTCTATGAGGAGTATTGCCACGGTTTTGTAACATAGTTTTCAAGTACCTAAGTGACATAGGTACTTATTTTGTTTTTTTATCCTATTAATTTAACAAATTGAGCACCCAATGCTACAAAAGTCCTTAACACACTGTACGACGCCAATACCAGTCATTTTATGACAATATCTCAATTTCCGATTTTTTCGAATTGTGTCGTTTTTGTTCTAAGAGTGCGATTAATATTCAAACATTTTCATAAACTTTCCTATTTATAATATTAGTAAGATGTGTCTACAATTTTTCTTAGGGTCTTTAACACAATAATTAGCTGCCTATTTCCTTCCTGTTTGCTTTCTATTATTACAGACTAGCTTTTGCCCGCGGCTCCGCCGCATTAAAAAGTTTTTCCGGGATAAAAGTCCTGGTTTATATTTTCCCGGGATAAAAAGTAGCCTATGTGTTAATCCAGGACATGATCTACCCGTGTGCCAAATTTCATCGAAATCCGTTCAGTAGTTTTTGCGTGAAAGAGGAACAAACATCCATACATCCAAAAATCCAAACATCCAAACATCCATACATTCTTACAAACTTTCGCCTTTATAATATTAGTAGGATTCGGCTCATTAAACAGCTTACGAAGTTAGTTCACTGGAGGATAGGCGCTTCACATTATTTGTTCCTGGCAAACGTTCTTACGAATTGAACTCCGGTTTAACTTCGCTAATTCGCTCTCGAAATATTATGTGTATTACTGAATAGTTATTTATAAAGTGTTAATACTTATATTATGATGTAATTATACAGCGAAATTGATCATGAAACGTAAAAATAGACTATCTAGATACATTTAAATGTCTAGGACTCTAGGTGGAGAATAGGTAACAACTAATTAAAGTATATAGTTTTTTTAACAATAATTAGATTTTGCAGGCAGTTTTACGCGCATAAAGGTTTTTTGTCGGAACAAAATCACTGTTCATTTCCGAAATAGATAATAGGCTATAAGGATATATATTATTATTATATTAATCCTACATTTGTTTTATCTATGTCCCGAATTTCATTTCAATGCATTCAGCAATAACAAATTCTATCCAAGTCAAAACTTCTTTAGAAACTTTCGTATTTATATATTTATACTAATACTAGCTTTTGCCCGCGGCTCCGCCCGCATTAAAAAGTTTTTCCGGGATAAAAGTCCCGGTTTATATTTTCCCGGGATAAAATGTAGCCTATGTGTTAATCCAGGACATGATCTATCCGTGTGCCAAATTTCATCGAAATCCGTTCAGTAGTTTTTGCGTGAAAGAGGAACAAACATCCTTACATCCATACATCCAAACATCCAAACATCCAAACATCCAAACATCCATACATTCTTACAAACTTTCGCCTTTATAATATTAGTAGGATTATAAAGCTGAAGAGTTTGTTAGTTTGAACGCGCTAATCTAAGGAACTACGGAACCGATTTTGAAAATTCTTTCACTAATAGGAAGCTACTTTACTCCTGAGTGCTATAGGCTATTATTTGTCCCGGAAAATATTTTTATCCTGGAAAAACTTTTTCACGCGGGTGGAGCCGCGAGTACTACTAGTTTAATATAAGATAGGAAGTAGTTATAGTTAATTAAATCTAAGTATTAGGATCTAAGTCCGACCTTCGTCTACCGTCTGAATTACCTAGAGTATTATATCTGTGGTTGAATCATCCAACAATCTCCTGTTAATACGCACCTAAGAGAATTAACAAGCAAATTAACAATATACACGCGTATCTAATCTAACAGCTTTACTGTGTACATACACGACAGGATACATCACCATATACTTCGTCATTATTTTTAACTAGATTTTACCCGCGGCTCCGCCCGCGTTAAAAAGTTTTTCGGGTATAAAAGTCCCGCTTTTTATTTTACCGGGATAAAATGTAACCTATGTGTTAATCTTGGACATGACCTACCCGTGTGCCAAATTTCATCGAAATCCGTTGAGTAGTTTTTGCGTGAAAGAGTAACAAAAATCCATACATCCAGACATCCATACATCTATACATACTTACAAACTTTCGCCTTTATAATATTAGTAGGATGTATTTTAGTTTGGTTTTATGACCCAGCAAAATGTAAATTACGATACTTTGTTAGTTAACATTATATTTTAAATATTTATGTTAATGTTATGAATTACGTATTTGAAAGGTTTATTGGTTTGTGTATTTATACTTCTGAATTTCGGTGGATGATTTGACAGTTGGCACCCTAATAACCTGTATTCTGGATTCACACGTGACTTGCTTTTAATCCTCGAAAAATGTATTGTCGAACTTTTATTCTAGATAAAGACTTGCTCATAGGTAGCAATGCAATGCAATCAGCTTTGTATTATATATTGTCCACTGCTGAGCATAGGCCTCCTCTACTACTGAGAGGGTTCAGGCCTTAGTCCACCACGATGGCCTGATGCGGGTTGGCAGACTTCACATATCCTCGAAATTCTCATAGAGAATTCTCAGGTATGTTCTCACGATGTTTTCCTTCACCGTAAAAGCGAACGATAATTAATAAACAATACACACGTAGCTTCGAAAATTCAAAGGCCTGTGCCTTGGGTTTGATCCTCAGGACATCGTCTCAGCAGACCATTCCATTCCCAACTAGGCTATCGTCGATTTTTCACGCTTTTTCATTTTACACGGCTCATAGTAAGGTTAGAGAAACGACAAAAAAATATGTCGATTCCTACAATACGCACATTACAAGCGTTTCTTCAGACGTATTAAGTAAATCCCACTCATATTCAAGAAGCGACGATTAAGCATTGAGTGAATAAATCGCTATTGAATAGAATCGATAAGAGATGCCGATGCGGGGAAATGATTTATTGACTCTGCTTCAAGTCCGCTCTCGCTAATGGCGGCTGTATAAGCATTCGCCAATGTGTTTGTTTTATTTTCGTTCTGTAGACGATAAATAAAAGAAAATTATGCAATCAGGAACTCGACAAAAACAGCCAATTGAAGCGCGGTGCTTTTATGAAAAATATCATAGAGACATTTGCGTATTGGAGTCAAGTGTTTATTGCTTTTGTCTGATATTTATTGCATTTATTTTTCCATTGAAAGAAGCAAGGTATAAATTGGAATGTATATTTCGCTCTCTGTTTCGTCTTGTGATGGATATGCTGGTCAATTCTACTACTACAGGCAACAATTGCTTTTAATTTTATGTTGATATAACCAAAGTATGATTAAATACTGAGGGCTTGAGTTTTTACTGAGTTTACAATATTTTTATTCCATTCAAAGCTCACAACCTATCATTAGCAAGCGTCTAAAAAATACGATGTCAAGAACTGGGTGGCCTTAATTACGCTTTACTTGAGCTCTTTTTTGCGTGAGATAAAGGAAAATTATAAAAAACGACTACGAACCCGTCAAAATTTACAGGAGTATTAAATTATAGTGATGTTATATTTTCAAAAGTATCTTAAATTTCCAGTTAACCAGGAATATGTTTTCGAAATCATTTATAATACATAATTGGTACCTACTGCCAACGAAACACTTGATATTTGGAAATCACCCAATAAGTTATTTAGAAAGGGATTCTACATTACAAAAAATTATGTAATAATAATTTAAATGACACCATATACGAATGTGGCAGGTATTTCCTATGTGTAATTTGGAAAACTAGTACTGTTTAGTCTAATGCTGCCGGCAAGCAAGCAACGCAACAAAGCGGAAGCTCTGTTGGATTTCAAGAACTTTCTATCCTGTGATACTGTTAACGACTTTTTTATGAGCAGTCATGTCACCCATCATTAGGTGAGTGATTTGATTGTGCAGTAGAAAGCAAAATAATTATAACCATAAGAAACAAATGTTATACAGGGTCGGTTTGACATTGTTTTAATAAATGAAACCACATACTTACTTATCTCATTGAAAATAATACTCTCCGTCAAATCATTTTAACCATAGGCGTAAAATAAAAAGTATAGTAAACAAAATAAATATCAATAAAAAGTAACTTTACGTTTACACGCCCTAACGCCACTACTACTACTCTAAGAGGATTCAGTGCAGCGGCAACATTACACTTTCAGTCAGATAAACACTGACGCACACGCCATATTCGCGCTAAACTCATTAATGTTAAAAAAAAATATTTCATAAGTGATTGGCACGATGTTACTAGAGGCAAAGACGAGTATGTGATTTCATTTATTAACGCCATGTCAAAATGACCCTGTAGACTTTCTTATAACTATACACACACCAAGGCTAATATTTCAAATATTGTTTGCCACTGAAAACACTCGGAAGACTTACATTAAAATTTATTGTTCTCATTCTGCGCTGTCATGAAGTTTTATCATCAAAAGTGCTAATCTTTCTATTGAATAATTGATGAGGAAGGCTAAGAAAAATATTATTCGAAGACTGACGTAGCCTTAATGGCTTATTTTGATCAGCCCCCTTAGGATCTATGACTATGAGTTTATATGATGGTGGAAAGCTTTGATTCCCTTAAATCTACAGTCAGTGAGAACTCCAGAGGCCCAAAGAACCTCTTTCTTTTCAGTAAGATTCTTGTGAGAGTGTTGGCTTTTATGGGCGGTGTAAATCAATCTTGCTTGTTCTCCTGATCTATGATATGAAAAATAACGGTTAATATTATATTGAAGGGATCGAAGATAAAGAAATCAAATTAAGGGCATTGATTACTACGTCTACAAACTATAAAGCTGTTTAAGCTTATATACATAATATTTGAAAGGCTATTGAGGCATCGAAAATTGATATTAGGAGTTTGTGGCTCTGCTCCAATCAATGGGGAAATCATATATCAAATTGTAGGACAATACGATGTAGACAATACAATAAGATACACACAATACGATTGTTTGGTTCGGATATTGAATAGCCTTTAGATTAATCTCAACTTCCACTTAATTCTCGCTATTTGTATTAATTAAACTTTGATCTATGATCAATCCTTCCTGGTTTAAGTTCGAACATCGATATCCCACGGCAAAACAGATAGTTTACAAAGATAAATTAAATAAATGAATAAACTAGTAAATGGCATAGGGAATCAAAATCATAAACTGATTGCAATAATCCATTTTCGAATATTCGAAAAGAAAAAGCGGCGATAGCCTAGTTGGGAGTGGAAGGGACGGCCGAGACGAATATCCGCAGGTTCAAAACCCAAGGCACACACCTCTGACCTTTCTAAAAGTTTATGTGTGTATTCTTTGTAAATTATCACGCTTCAACGATGAAGGAAAACATCGTGAGGAAACCGGCACCTGAGAAATTCTCTGAATTTTGAAGGTAAGTGAAGTATGCAAACCTGCATTAGGGCAGCGTGGTGGGCTAAGGCCTTAACTCAATCAGTTGTAGAAGAGGCCCGTGCTCAGCGGTGGACAGTATATAATACAGGGCTGGTATGGAAAAGAAATTACATTTTCACGAGCGTATGTACCTATTTCTGAATCACAGTTACTAATTACAAGTAAATTATCTGGCATCTATTAATATACAGAGACATCTGTTAATAAGTAGTTGATAATTTGGTAAGATTCATGACGACTGCTATAAATACTCTGGAGGTACCCTATATTAATATTTATCGAGCTTACTATAAAGCGGTGATCGGTCTCTCAGATGATCCTCTGAGAGCTGGACTAGATACCCGGACAAAAACATAATATTATAATCTAGGATTTGTATTAAATCCGTCTTTTGGTGTACCTACTTAAATATATCTGTAAAGAATATTTACATTAAGAAATTAATTATTACGAAAATTGTAAATTACAGAAATGACTAACAGCTTCTTCTTAAAATTTTAATTAAGTTTATCATTTATATGGCAATCTGCGGCAATTTTCATTAATACAATAATTAGGCATCGTGCTGCTAAGTCGCTGTCTATTGTTGATATACTGAAGCAACTACCAGTTTCCTAGTAGTCCACTGTTTCACCTACACTTGTGACAACATCTACGCGGCGCCTTATGAAGGTAAGCCATTGGTTGGTATTGTTACAATATATTGGCATCATGCACTGTGCATTGTCTATTATGCTAAACAACACAACTCCTTTTCCCTACACTTATCCACTCAAGTTTGAATAAGGAACGCGCGCTGGCAACAAACTCTTGTCTATTGTCCTTGGACACTTAGTTGTCAATTTTTTGTCACTTGCCATCCGCCTGCCGTCTCATCACCACCATTGAAGATCGGAAGAACCGGGATCCCGGGGAGCTCCAGGAACAGGCAGGCGCCGCAGTAAGTCCCTTATTTTATTCCCGTACCCTTTATCAGTTGTTTTAGCAGATTACCTATAATAGAACACTACCAGTGCACGAAAAATAAACCTATATGTATACAGTCCACCGTTAAATTTTCAAATTGTGGTGTTTTTAATAACTACCAGCCATGTTATTTGTCATAATACGCCCAATGACTACACATCACAGAGGTGAATTACGACTTCGCTTCGTTGCAGACATTAAATCTCTAACTCTATATCAAAAGCGAGTTTGAAAGTTTTCTCATTTACATAAGTGACTTAACCTTTATCCATTTTATGTTCAAACCTTGCAGATTTGCCAGGATGTTCACTCCAGTCTGACATATTACGTCTGCCGCAGCCCCAGCATATGCAAATATGCTTCTCACGTGGCAGTATTCAAATCGAGAATATTATTTCGTATCTGCTTAATTTTATTGTTAAGAGTTAGTGTGGCAATGTACTTATTATAATCTAATAAATTGTAATAAATGTCGAAGTTTGTAAAGTGTTTGGAGGTTCAGATTTTGGTTTTTGTATTACATCCAGAATGACAAATATCTGTTCATCATGTTACTCATAGACCTAAAAAATATCGTCAATTATACACTATTATCAATACACATATTGTTTTTAAGTTTTCCTTATTTTTACGAAAACGTATTATAGATCGGAGGGAATTGTGTGAAAAAGAAAATGCTATGACCTGCAGTGAACAATTTAAGAGGCTGACACGGTAATGATGATGATGTTGAAGAGCCAAACATTTTTCATTTCTAGCTCCTAAAATCGAATGATACAAAATCTTACTTAAAAATATACTTTATTGATAATTAATTATCAAACTTAAAAAATAGGAAAGTAAAGTAAAAGTTATCTATACTTTATTTTTACAATAATAAATTAACATGCCAATACCGTTAAGACCATTTTTAAACATAATGATAAAAATCCCCATAGGAGGAAAGAAATTGGAATACAATTTGCATATATTTCGCTCATTTTCTGCGTGCGGCACGCGTTGACGCGGAAGCTATGAATTAATTAATTGTAACCAAATACGCTTAAAGGATTATTCCATAATATAATGTATATAAATTATATACAATTTTCTACTCTTTTCTAGTGACTGCCTTGGTGGCGTATGTCTACTACGGTACGACTGCAAAGCTGAGGTCTCGAGTTCGATCCTCGGATCAAAGTGATCCCCGGAGTATCCCCGGAGGGGTAGGCCGAGGCGCAACTAGTGCACCTACTTTTCGCCGTGCGTATTCCGTCCCATGACCTGATAGGGGGCGAGTCTATTGCCATATCGGGCACAAATTTCAGACTCCGAGCTGATACTGATTAGAAAAATCCAATATCATTTTGCCCGACCCGAGGATCGAACCCGAGACCTCAGCATTGCAGTCGTACCGTAACACAGTTACGCCACCGAGGCAGTGGTATTATATGATTTATTCTTTTATCTTTCACTTACATCGAAAGGTTAATATATCTGCAAGTTATTGAGTTGGTTAGTTTGTAAATCTATATATATAAAAGAAAGTGGTGTTAGTTACACCACTTATAACTCAAGAATGGCTGAACGGATTTACCTGAAAATTGGTGGAGAGGTAGCTTAGAACCAGGAGACGGACATAGGATACTTTTTATCCCGGGAAAATATAAACCGGGACTTTTATCCCGGATAATTGTTTTCTGCCAGTGGAACCGCAAGAAAACAAGTATAGAGATATTTCGAGATCCAGTTGAGGACATAATTACTCTTATCCCGGAAAAAGATAAACCGGGAATTATATCCCGGATTTTAATTTCTCGCGAGTGGAGCCGCCACGACTAAGCCACTGAACCGATAGCGATGCAATTTGGCAGGGAGATAGTTTTAAACCCTGGGAAGAATCTAGGCTACTTCATATCCCGGGAAAATATAAACCGGGACCTTAATCTCGGAAAATAGTTTTTTGCCAGTGGAACCGTATGAAAATAAGTATGGAGATAGTTTGTGATCCAAAGGAAATCAATCTCAAGTTTGAGTTACATCTCAAGTAGACATAATGTATGAACAGCTCAATACATTATGTCTACTTGAGATGTAACTCAAACTTGAGATTGACCTATTAATACCGCCCATAGGCTACTATTATCCCGGAAAACAGACACCCGGAATTTTATTTTTTCCGAAAAAAATTATGGTTAGGTATTATTTACGGGGGGGTGGGGGTGTTTAGGGATTTTAAAATTTCGTTAAATAAGGACTTATTTGGTGGCAGGGAGGTTTTTTGCAAGAAAATTACGCGGAAAATTTGAAAATTTAAGAATACTTAACCGCCATATTAAACGTGTATGTCACTGAATTCCTCCTAAGCGGCTGGACCGATTTTAATGATTTTTTTGTGTCCTCAGGTGGGTTTGAGAATAGTTTCGATTAACAATTAGATCCGATAGGTGGCGCTGTACTCGGGTTCTAGGATTTCATTTCCTTTTTAGGGCAGGACAACGTCTGTCGGGGCCGCTAGTACTTAATATATAAACAACTCCAAAACGTTTCTTTTTACAAACAAGGTGCAGATGGAAAAAGGAAATGCAAGATTAAATTGAAATTGAAAAATTGAAATGAAGTCTAATATAGAGAATGGATTCATTTAAAATAACGCTAGGAAAATATATCCTTATACTCCATCACTTCTCAGTTTCGACGGACATTTACATCATAATGTACATTCACATATCCACAATTCTCTAAACAAAAAGTAAATAAACCGTCCCGTTGGTAAAACTAGTCAAAAACTGAATTTATTGCTGGTTTGCAGAGCAAAGAACGAGCATCCATCACTCGTATCGCGTAATCGGATCTTTTACCCGCATGTCCCGATACATTCCAGCCTATTCCATTTGACGTAAGGCCTTTTCCCTAATACTTCCCTTTGAAATACCGACATAGCTGAAAAGTTTGAGGATACAGATAAAAGGCCGCGCATTGCTTACAAGAGCAGTATTTATTGTGTTCGTAATCGGTAATTTCACTCCATACTAAATGTGAACTATTCTTCATCAGCCAGGATGTCCACAGCTGAACATCTCCCGAAGATTTCCGGAGTGACCTCTTTTATGCAATGCAATGCCCTGTAATCAGCCCTGTATTATATATTGCACACTACTGAGCACGAGCCTCCTCTATTACTGAGAGGGTTCCGGCCTTAGTCCACCACGCTGCCTAATGCGGGTTCTCAGACTTCAAGTAGGTACCCTCGTAATTCTTCAGGTATACATAGGGTTCCTCACGAAATTTTCCTTCACCGTTAAAGCGAACGATAATTGTTAAACAATACACACATGACTTCGAAAAGTCAGAGGTGTGTGCCTTGGGTTTGAACCTCCGGACAATGTCTCGGTAGACCGTTCCATTCCCAACTAGGCTATCGTCGCTTTTTAAAATAATCAGTAATTGCGCCGACGCGACGATCAATGTGGCACAATAGGGTTATTTCCTATTTGATATCCATATTTGAAATATTTTAGTGAGCAAAAGTGGAGACGTAGGGGAGATATCGCGCTATCCCTTTCACACGCACAGCGCTATGGCCGGCGACTCTCGGTGACGTCACAGTGTAATATTACTGCTATTTGACACGTATCCCTTCCACTAAATTTTAAAGCTTTATAACACTACGTATTGGCCCAATTTAGAAAATTATTTTACCGTTAGATTTTTGATGGCATACATTTTAGATAAATGTAAAAAAAAAGTAGTCGACGACCCAATTAATAATGCCGTTGCATTAAGAGGGCATATATACCAAGAAGAAAGTATCTAACAACACGGGTGCAGTTTGTGGCGCAACAACTTCCACGCCACACGTTTCCAAAAACGGACACGTTTGCTGTTACGCAGCGACATGTTTTCTGTTAAAATGAAAGACAATAAACACAATTTATTTTATAAATAGAAAATGATTCCCCATTGAACTTTGTATTTTTTCGTAACAATATTATGTATATGTGTAGATAGGCACTTAGATAAAGCGTAAATATCCTTATTTGAGAATTGAGATTGTACCTAATAAAATATTACCTATGTATCCATAATGGCGTTGACTGCCTCGGTGGCGTAGTGGTATTGCGTACGCATTACGAGTACGATTTGCACGCTGAGGTCCTGGGTTCGAATCCCGGGTCGAGCAAAAAAAAAAATTGTGACTGGGTTTTTCCATCTTAAAATTTACTCAGTCGCAGCTCGGAGTCAGGAAGTTGGCGGTGTGATACCCCCGTGCCTCGGAAAGCACGTAAAGCCGTTGGTCCTGCGCCTGATCTCTCTCCGGTCATGTCGGATTGCCGTCTCACCGGATTATGAGAGTGAAGGAATAGCGAGTGCACCTGTGTATTGCGCACACACTTGTGCACTATAATATCTCCTGCGTACCTGGCTGATCTCCGTTGAGATTGGCCGCCGTGGCCGAAACTGGCTAGGAGGATTTCATTTCGTGTATCCATAAAACACTTCATTATAACTGACAAGGTCGTTTCTGAAACCTTTGAGATATAGATTTCAACCACAATTTAGAAACTTAATAAGGGATCATAAATCTTCTGAGATGAATCCTATCTACAATATCATAATTTACACGCATATTAAAATATCTCAAATTGCAGTCACCTTAACGGCGTATGCTAAAAATTCAATTTATATATTTATTACATTCAGTTTACCGGGTGCTATTATTAAGCGAATGTTTTATTAATGTCGGTACGATTTTCATTTTCACATCGTGGGGACGCGCGACAAAATTGCTTTACAATATAATTACAGAACACCATTGTTCCGGAATCCGCTGTCATTGCTTCGATTTACATTCATAATGGAACAATTTTGTTTTTGTTACAATGCTGGTTTTTTCAAACATCATTCACGAGAAGCGAATGGTTATTTCCTTTGAAGTCTTTAATTGAAAGTCTCTAGAATTTCTTTTTAAGATGGCCCTAAAATAATTGTATTTTTGAATTCTATATTTTTAAATTTGAATGTAACTAATGTTTGTGATAGACACCGAAGAATGTAAATATCCGGTTTTAATACAAGAGCTGTACCAGATTAAATCACTAAATCTTATTTATTATACTTAAAAAACAGTATTTAAAATGTCGAATCTACTTATTTGGGTAACTATGATATTAAAAAAAAAACTGGACAAGTGTGAGTTGGACTCTCGTACCGGGGATTCCGTACAAACTTGCAGATGAGGTACCTATCTAAGTATATAATATCCAAAAGTTCGTCAAACAAATTAGTTAATCAAATTTGAACCGTGTTTAAATAATAAATTCGCTTACATTTACGGTTTTCAAGTTATTCTTTACATATTGGGCTGTAAGACGTTGCTTCTTGCCAAATATAATGATTCTAGGTAAACGGGGAGTACTATACTCTATGTGGAATCGGAAAATGTGCGTCATATACGGTTAAAAAAACAGATCAAAATATATAATTTTTTGATGACGTTGACTTATTAGTTTGATTTTTTCACAGCTAAAAGAGACCGTAGATCCGAGTATTATATATAAATTTCAACTTGGATATCTTGACGTGTTCCTGAGAAAAAGGGCCTTGACAGACAGACAAACAAATGGACAACAAAGTGATCCTATAAGGGTTTCTGTTTCCTTTTGATGTACGGAACCCTAAAAAGGACGAATATCTATCTATTTATTTTTTCTATATAAAACTGCTCTCAAATAACAAAATTATGCAGTTTATTATAAGGTTGAATGTCAACATCATTATAATTATCAACCACATTTAGTTGACTGGTGAACATAAAGATTTCTAGAATGATGAACATTATTTGTTAATTTTTATTTTTTAAATTAATTTGATAAGATAACTAAACGAATAAGATTCAATCATGTTAATTGACTCCAACGTAAATACTTATAGTTTTATAACCAACGAACATTTCTAAAACATCTTTCAGTTTTATTATATTTAGCTGCTTTACTTTGATGTTATAAAGAAGACATGTCAAGAAAATATTTTACAAAAATATTCGTAAAATATTCCTTTCATTTTGACAAAACATGCTTAAGAACAACGCAAGCGGATTCGCCTTGACGAACGTAGAGATTTCCTAAAGAAGTATAATGTTTAATCTTAACCAGCAAGTTTATTGGAATTTGGATACATTGACGATGAAGATAGGAAATCCAATAAATAAATTGAGGGTTATAAAAAACTACATAAAACAAATCCTACAATATCGAAACCATTTAAATATTCTAAGAAATCAACAAAAACTTAACAAAATGTAAAAATCTAGATGCATTTCTCTTGGCCAGTTACGTCTAATATGGTAAAAACGTTCACAATCTCGAACCGCTGCACCGTCGTAACAGGTAAGATTAAAAATATCACATCTTTATCGTTCCATAAATAAATTACCTTATATTTGCAATATATTTTAAAAGTGAAAGCGTAACCCGAACACCTTAGGAACGAGCGTAGAAACTCCAACCGTGATCCACTAAATCTGATTATGCAAAACCCAGACCTAGATGATTTCCATACACATTCGCATAGTGTCTCCGAATAACATTTGAATTATGATAATGTATGCGCTGAGTTTTGTATAAAAACACGCTTTTGGTTTCACTAAAGATCTTTATTTCTTATATTACATATAAAGTTATGTACATCATTAATTACATTTCGTTATAATCTAATTATAATATATTACAATACTAACAGTAATCACACACATGTGATCGTTTATGTCGCAGCTACGAATTAATTAAATACATAATATTAACGTGAAGTGTTGACTTTATATTAATGTTTGCAGAGTAGGTGAGTGAGACACAAAGCTTGAGTAGTCAGTCATCTTTTACAGAGCAACCTGAAATTTCTTGATAAGAATTTCAATGTATGCAAACTTCCCAACCACCTCTTCCCAGCAGTGGGATAGTCACGGTTGTAGCTATCACATAGAGGAGGTCCAAGAATACCAAAATGTCAGTAGCGTGCAGCGACTATATAACCCCTAGACTCCTAATGTTCAATATTTCTCTTCAAATTAATTCTGTCAACTACCTGAGGTTTGAGGAAGCGGGGTACTGCATTATGATTGGTTCTTTCAACACCTTATCGCATTATATAACCTTGGAAACATAGGCATAGGGATGGGACGAGTTAAATGAAAACACGATTTTTTTATCGATATTACTTTTATGTAATAAAGTTTTATAGTAATATTATTATTATTTATTAAACATATTAATATTTTAACGAAACCATTTATGTTAGCGAATGACAGATGGCGCTTAGTAAGTCTCATCGATATTAACAAGAATATTTGAGCTGAATTGTAGGAATAACACAAAGAATAACTCAATCGTTATAATCAACAAACAAAATAAAAAATTATCCTAATAACATTTATTTCTGATACCGCTAGTCAAAAATATATCCTAATCATTTTTAAAATGAATTAACTATTACTAATGAACTAACCATTTAAAATAAGAAGCCTGTTAAAATTAAATAGGCCTCAGATAAATTGATTAGTTGAGTATTCGGGATATAGTTTCTCTTATTTTTAATTTTATCGATAGAACTATCGACCAATCCTTTTGGTGTATCACTTACTTTTGATGTTAAAAAACAAAACGAAGTAGAAAATATAAAAGTACTTTCGTCGGAAAGAGATGCAAATATAACAAGATGGCGCGTAAATACCCAACATGGCCAGTCTAAGATGAACTACGTAAAATTTTAAATAAAATGTGATTATGTGTCGTTATTGACTTACCTGTGAAATGTAATGCCATTTTTCTGAAAATTTGGATTTTGGCTATTTATACCACACCATTTTATTGTGCACGGGGCCATTACAATAGTTATTTATTCGCAAACACGGAAGTATTTACAGCTCACAGTTGTGGTCGTAACTGACTTGAAGATTTTGAACGGTAAGCTACATTGGATCTATTTGTCAGATGTGTTGCCCGAAGCCGATCGTCTGTTATTAGGAGTCTAGGGGTTATATAGTCGCTGGTAGCGTGTGTTCTTGCCTCCTCATGACCTCCCCGGCCTTATATACGCACATGAGGATAGTAATATCAAGGCTGATAATATCCACATACTTCAGGAGATTCATTTGGTAATAATATTCGGTAAAAAAATAAATAAATAATAACAAAACGGAAAAACTACGATTACAATATCACCATTAATATAAAATATTAAATAGTTTTATCGAAGAGTAACATAGAGTACATTGTATATTTAAAATATTTTTGGTAGCCAACAGGATGCTTGCCAACCGAATTTTAATGGCAAAGGAAATACAACGTAGCAAATGAATACGCGAAGGAGAAAGACATATTTGTACAAATTAATTTATCTACAGCATTAAATGTTGGCACTATACGGTATAACAGGTTATTACATTGTACATCTCGGTGAAGGATTTGGTTTCAATTGAATCGATTACACTCGCAACATGCAACTGCAATAATGCGTACTTATCCTAGCGTAATTTGTAGCATCGTTTATATACACGGCACGTATTATGTTAAATAATATCACTACGCAAACGAATATAACATGTCAGTGCTTTTAAATATTTACACATAAACTTAACTACAAAAGAAATAAGGTACTCAAAACCATTATGTTAAAATATACTTGAAGTAGAGTTATCTTCTTGTTACACCATGATTTATTAATTTAAAAGCTATTTATTTTCTGAGATATAATTTTATAAAAACTTTTTAATACGTTTTCATTGTCTTTTCTATTTAACGTGCAATAAAGATTATTTGACTTTTTTCACATATTATAACATATTCTTAATTTTTTCTTGAGCGCTTACGTTAAATCTCATTCATGACCTTCAAAATCTTCATTCTATTAATCACTTTAATCGTTGTTGCAATCACAAGCCCTTCAAAGCCTATTGCTTGTACCTGACAAAGAATCTAATCTGAAATCGGCTTGATCGATGTAAGCCCCGGATTGATTCAGTCTGTTCCACTTAATTCATTCACTTTTATCAATCAATTTCTGTCTTGTCCCCTGGGAAAGACAGTAATTTCGACCGAAGTGATTCATTCATTATACTAAATGACGTGGTTCGTTATAAGTGCGCCAGTATATCAATTTCTGAAGGTGGTTGTGTGTGGGTCTCGTTGAGCGCTGTTGATCCTGAAACAGTTACTATAACGGGTTGTGCATCTGTGTGAACTATAGTGACGAGGTGATGATCAGGGTCTTTTTCTTGTTCTGTGGGCTTGGGGAGAGTTTCGATAGTATCATCGGAGTATTTGAGGTCGAGTGGTGTGATGGTTGGGAGGGCGTCTGTGACGGTGACCGGGGGCTCGACGCGGGGCGCACGGTATGACGGTGGACCACTGTATTCTGAGCCGCACCACGCTGCGCCTGTTGACCCTCTGCTAAAAAGACAATATAATTTGAGAAACATATCCCGGATACATTTACAATACAGCAGATTTTTTATGAATTGGATATCAATTTACTTCCTAAAATAAGGATAAAGAATAAATTGATATAAATTTTTAACCGAACTGAACGGTTCACGTTGGTGCAACAAATCAAAGAAATCCGCAGTAATAAGTATGTTTAGAGCAGCGTGTAATATAGTACCTGACTAGACTGGCTGAGTTGGACCTGTAGGTGGGGGGCGGGGAGACGGCCGGCGCGCTCCGATCTAACAGAAGCAACCTGGAATAAACATTACAGAAATTAAGAACTCAGGTTTTTTTCTTCTTTTTTTTATTGCATTGAATGACGAGACGAGAATTCCGTTCGTCTCATGGTAAGCGATACGACCACCCATAAACACCATCCAGCACCTTGAGTTACAAAGAACTGTGTGGCATTCCACTGTGCTCTTCATCCTGACACATATAATGTTAAGTCTCATTCTAACCATTACTTCAATGGCTATAATGTCCTTCAAATCGAAACAATAGTGCATGAGTACTGCTGCATGCGGTAGAAACAGACGTTGCGGTTGTGCCCACTCAGACGGACTCTTATATATGAGAGACCTACCAGCAGTAACGTCTGACGTTGTATCTATCAAATGTGGTAAAATAGACATAAAAAACATTGTAATTGTAGAATGCAGAGTAGTTGAAGCGTATTATTAAGAGTAATGTTTTATTGTAAACTAGCTTTTGCCCGCGGGTCCACCCGCCTTAATAAGTTTTACCGGGATAAAAGTACACATAAACCTTTCTCTAGAATCACTCTATCTATTAAAAAAAAACGCATCAAATTCCGATGCGTAGTTTTAAAGATCTAAGCATACAAAGGGACAGACAGTGGGAAGCGACTTTATTTTATACTATGTTGAGAAGATACACTATGTTCAATATAAATCCCGCCGACTACAGAGTTTTTTGGGAGAACAACAGATTATATTGACGCTGTGACCCTAGCACATAAAATAATAAAGAATGCTACAAAATTTCAGAGCCAAAATAAAGATATGAAATTCAGCTTTGTTAAAAATAATATTTTATGATATGATATCACCGACAATCCTGCTTATTTATTCGCTTCGCATATTTGAAACATAGTCGGTGTACTATAAAAGTTTTATTCACTTTCAGAAAATACAGACATGATCCACAATCGCAATGTGCCGAATCAGTAAGCCGTAATGGAACTGACTTCAATTTTATTATACTGATACAACTATATACATTTTGGTCAAACAAGGCCGTGAATTAAAATGCATTATTAAATTGAATACGCAAAATTAATTAGAAACGCAAGATGAATATTCCTTTGCTGCAAGTAAAGAAATAAGCATAGAGTTCTCTCTGAGTGAAAAGGAAACATAAATTGATAGAATATCAAAACACTTTGAGTATTAGGCTAAAATGATATGTTCTTTAAATCGAATTGATAAGATCCTTTACCACCCTTATTTAAATGCCTTAATCCCTAACATATTTTTTTACAGTCATGCATTATTCTAGTAAAACCGATAACTCCATACCTCAATCTATACTCCTGCATAGAAGCCTGGTATGTCGGCGGCGGTGGTCGATACTGGAACTCTGGGTAGAGCATGGCCGCGTAGGGATGGTGTGGTCGCGCGTAGCTGGGCGGCAGGCGCGGCACCAGCCGGCGACATGACGCGCGTCGCAGCCCCAACAACGCGCAGGGAGCGTCCCGAGCGCCGAGCCGCCACGCAAGCCCCGCTGCTGTTACTAATACCACTCCTATACCTGACAACAAAAGTTGGATTAGGTGCGAGAACTTGGCAATGTGAACCTATGCAATAATCCTCCTAGCCAGTTTTCGGCCACGGCGGCCAATCTCAACGGAGATCAGCCAGGTACGCAGGAGATATTATAGTGCACAAGTGTGTGCGCAATACACAAGTGCACTCGCTATTCCTTCACTCTCATAATCCGGTGAGACGGCAATCCGACATGACCGGAGAGAGATCAGGCGCAGGACCAACGGCTTTACGTGCTTGAACCTAAACCCAGACCTAATCTATGAAATAATACAGTAATGATAGAGGTCAGTAGTCCGTTATACAATAGGTTCTTTTAATTCCAATCAGTATGTTATTGAATATTCATTTAAAAAGAAGAAATATGAAAGACTAGCTTTTGCCCGCGGCTCCGCCCGCATTAAAAAGTTTTTCCGGGATAAAAGTCCCGGTTTATATTTTCCCGGGATAAAAAGTAGCCTATGTGTTAATCCAGGACATGATCTACCCGTGTGCCAAATTTCATCGAAATCCGTTCAGTAGTTTTTGCGTGAAAGAGGAACAAACATCCTTACATCCATACATCCAAACATCCAAACA
This sequence comes from Lapara coniferarum, assembly GCA_949316025.1. NCBI lineage: Eukaryota > Metazoa > Arthropoda > Insecta > Lepidoptera > Sphingidae > Lapara > Lapara coniferarum. The sequence goes on along the minus strand of OX438920.1, from coordinate 30,989,414 downwards.
TCCATACATTCTTACAAACTTTCGCCTTTATAATATTAGTAGGATATATCGAATACAAATGTTTCATGAGTTATAAGTAAAATCTCATATTTCACAATTGTTAACTTCGGCCCGTTACATGACATATAAGTGTATCGAAAAGGAAAGTTATTTACGTCTCTAACTTTCTGTTCGTGAGGAGTTATTTAAACATTATACAAAAGTTTGTAGCGATATCAAAAATATAAGGATGTGTAGCACATGTTATGTGATATAATGATTATATTGGAAGCAAACTGGGGGGTTGGGACAACTGTTATCTGGCTACACTGCGGCTTGCGCACGACAGCATGTATGAAGTTAAAATGAGTGACGTGAACAAATTGCCCCTCGACGAAACAATAGATCGCTCGCCGGTAACAATATCATTTGTCCCTAACGCTAATGAAAATTCAATTAATTCGGTTCCCAAACTCATTTGAAGTCTAATTGAAAATTTTGGCCAATTAAGGGCGAAGCTGGTGCGATTGATGTAATGAGGTTTTGGCATTTTCGGCCAGACTTGTTATTATCATATGCATAGCGAATAACAGATAACACAAATTGTTTCATGCTTGATTATTCCCATCTGGTACGTCGGATGTTCGTTTTTCGTTAACTACATGAAACAACGATGTTATTTTGTTCAACTGTTGTAGGAGCACGGGGCGGAATTATCGCCTATTTCATTTTGCCCGTCCGTTCATCAGAGCGGATAACTTTAATCAGCTATGAAGAAAAAAATACGCTTGAGCATGAAATGAGTTGCAAAGTGTTAAATGATTAAAGACTTCGATTATAAAAGGATTTTGTTCCGATCGACAATTTTACTAAGTCACTCCGTTATACGAAGTGTCTATAGTGACAGATGTTGCCGAGCAATTTCAATTTTTTGTCCAATTCGAACGTGAATTCCTTTTTAAGCGCAAATGACATCACCGTGAAAGTATTGTGACCTTAGTAAACACTTTCTAACATTCTTATAAAGCTTATATAACACAACCGATTAGAGCACAGATTTCCCCTATTTACCGGTTGTTTTTCTGATTTGGCTGTAAAGGCCATAATGAACTAATGGATAATGTAATTGGTCATCAAGAGAATTTTTGTGTGCTATACCATCGCAGTAGCTGTTTAGAAATCCAAATTATACTTACATCTAGTTAGCGTCGATTTTTCCGTGCATGCTGGAAAGTCCGGTTATATTTTGTGATTTTGTCATTAACTAACAGTAATTCTTTCCATATAACGACGTTTGTAGCAAGTCGAACGATTGGTGGTTTTAAAGAAAAGATCACTCGTAAACTATGTGCCGTGGCAAATTATGCAATAAACATTTAGTTATAACCAATGATATTGGAATAAAATTACAATTTATAATTAATTATTAGCCCTTGTTAATTATTAGGGATATCTTAATCTCTTTCTCAGTATATCTTGCCAGAACTACGTATCAGAATCAGAGTATACTTCGTACCAGAGTATTATCAGCATCGACAGTGTCTTTAACGTATCAAAAATACTATATTTTATTCGGGGCAAAATTAACCTAGCTCTACCTAGAGAATGCACTCTCCAGCTAACGGTCTTGAGCTATTTTCCGAAATGGAATCTCGCGTGAAGTCACTTTCGTTTTTGAAATCTCGTTCGAGAATGGAGTGTATTAGCTGAGATTATGAACGGGATTTTAGGAGGAAGCGTACGCAAATGCATCGTGATGGTCGATGCCTGGAAATGCGCACATTGATAAATGGCATTGGCTAGTACGCAGACACGGCTAACGAGGGTATGCTCGGGTATTAAGTACCCTAAGTACCCTACGCTTCCTAAGAAGTTACATATTTCCAAAATGGATAATAATAGCATTAATTTTATTGTTGTTTCAAGGTTCAATTAACGTTTTAATTTACTTTTAAGTACGAACGTAAACAGTACCAAAATATACTTAAATACATTGATTATTCCCTGTACCTACCCCTTCGTTATCATAAATGATACGTCACGATGAAAATCCTTTGAAGCGAGACATAATATGACTCACATATTTAAATTCACTAGTTATCCAAGTACTCCTACTATAAAGCATGTTACATTAATTTTATTACACCTTTGAGACCATAATACTTGACTCACCTATCATGAGTAGTAACAGTGTGAGGGGGGCTCTAGGGTGCGGCCTGAGGGCTCCTAGCACGGCCCCGGCCGCCACCAGGCAGGCTCCGACCACGCCGAGGAAGAGGACACACAGCCGGAGCGGCGGCCGGCCGCAACACGACTTGGGAGCGTTACCATCCGCCTCCGAGCACGCGTACGCGGCTCCTCTGCCTGATCTGCAATGAACATCAGAATTAGAAAGAAATGCAATAATTGTAATTTTTTTTCATCCGTAGATCTATTCTACTTATATTTCATAATATAAATTAAATAGTTGTTTAGTTTTGACGTGAAAAACACAATAATACATTGTTTACTATAAAATTCATAACTCTACATAACTAATTATTAAGCTGGTGGTCGTCCAGTGGTCGAAATTGGCCTGTCGAATTTAATTTAAATTTTATTTTTCTGCACTTCTCCATATAAACTTTAATTATGCCAAATCTCACTCCGCCTCTAATCTCACTCTCCACTCCTCCGTGTGCGCAATGTGCTTAAAAGGAGTACAAAGTTTTTTTCGCGTATTAACATATAGATATGTGACAATGTAGAATTCATCGTATGGTCGTAATTTTTTTAAATAAGGTTTATTTATTTCTCATACAAGTATTCGAGGAAGTCCTGAGCTATAAGTACTATAATTAGGTAAGACTTTTCATTAATAAAATGCTTATATAATATAAAGACTATAAGAGGCTGCATACTTTATACTTAGAACTACATAAGACTTACTACGCCGAACTCGTTTTATAATAATTTAAGTTTTGGTTCTGAACGAACAGACTCCAAATTATTTAAGCTTTCCACGTTCTATAAACTAGGAACATTTGGTACATCTCTAGTATGGAAGCAAATGAATAGATTTCTTCATAACTTGACTTTAATACTTCCATTTGCAGGAGTATGGTAATGCAAGAATACGGCGGCGCACCTTCTCTGCAGCATATAATAATCCTATTACAACTAATTTCTCGTATGTGCTGCCTTATGTTCTCTTTATCGTGTGAACAGTCATGTTGGTAGTGCAGCCCCGTGCCTTGTTTAAAATGTTTAACAATTTTATTTCACTGTCTTCTGGTTACTTTACGGAACACAAGCAAAATATTGAACAAAATGTGTAGGAACAAAAAATATCGCGTAATGCGAACGTGTTAAATATTCAGCGTCATTAAATGTCTTGTAACACACCATCATATTAAAACCATTTTTGTTATTTTCTTGATATAACAGAGTTGATATTCAAATGTGACAATAAAGGGATATTAAATGCTATTTGAAACAAAGAAACAAAACAGTCATCGAGCCATTCAAAAACTTGAATGTTCTCACTATTATTTGCAATATTGATACCTTAGAAAAGCTTTTGTGCCCATGCACTACACCTAGCTACCTCCCTTGTAGGTAATGCAAGTCTTGGCTTTGGCAGGAAGCCTAACAATTAAGTTTTATACCACAAATACCATTATTAATAATATAAAAGTATTTGAAGTAGTAAGTAAGTCAAAAAACCAAGAATAAAATGTGTCACTTATACTAACCGACATTTTTTTTTACGCGGAGAAAGTGAATTATTACTACCGCCCAGTGTTCAAGGGGAACGACTGAGCGGTTATGTTGGGTTCACCGTGCCTTACGACCCGACGTTGAGCCGCCCGGAGACATGGAAAACGTCGGGCGATCGCCGGGCCGAGTCCCTAACCTATGTACACCGCACGGCATACCAACCAAAACTCCGCGGTGGCCATCTTCGGCGCATTAGGGACAGCTGCGGGCTTCCTCCGACTCACGTCTAAGTTGTTGTCCGCAACCGCCCCTGCGCGTACCGCTATTGCGGTCCGTCTCCTGTTGTTGGGGGGGGGCTCAGAAACCCCCATACTAACCGATATGAAAGAGATATTTATTTATATAGAAATATTTATCGACTTTGCTAAAAAAAATAACCAAAAATATTATTTCCAAGTTATTTATCGTCATACCTAACTACGTTTCGTCGCAGCACTAACAATTTCTAATAGCTAAATCTTCAGAAAAGCAAATTCCGAGCTTTACACTGTCTTATAATGTGTTTTCCCACATAAAAATAAAAATAGTGGCATTATACTTCTAATTAACAACTGTGTTAATTTCAGAAAAATATAAAAGAATATTTATGAATATAAATATTCTTTTATATACCATGATTAGAATTAATCATGGTCACATATTTTAAAAGCTATAATCTCCATTTCTTTAAAAAAGTCAACTTTCATATACTTGAACAAGGCGCTTCGCGTCGCTTAAATTTTACGAATGTACTTTCATACTGCAAATATTTAAAATGCTCGTTTCAAAAACATCACCAGTGAAGAGGATTGCTATGAATCCGCGGCAACTGGATCGCGTTTTCCATTATGCATGCTCCTAACAGCGCGCGTGTTTGCACATGATATGGAGCTTACGTCTCCTCTAAATTCCATTAGACCAATGACGATTGCTATCCATGAGAGCGTATTTATCATTCTATGCTGAAAAAAAATGTAGAATAAACTTAGTCTGAAATTAATACCAACATGAAAAAATGTGTACCTTTTATGTACAGTTAGTAAGTCCGATCTTTCTACAACTTTTTATTCTGATAACTGTCTTTTGGTTCCTCGGTTTTAATTAAAAATATTTAATTAAAAAACTTTATGAAACTCTTGACCCATTTCAACACATTCAAAGCATTTAAGTCGAGATGCTTCCATTTTTGAGACTGCCTCGGTGGCGTAGTTGTATTACAGTACGACTGCAAAGCTGAGGTCTTGGGTTCGATCCACGGGTCGGGCAAAGTGATATTGATTTTTCCATTCAGTATCAGCCCGGAGTCTGGAATTTGTGCCCGATATGGCGATAGGCTCGCCCCTATTACATCATGGGACGGAATAATGGCGAAAAGAGGGTGCACTAGTTGCGCCTCTGCCTACCCCTTCGGGGATAACAGGCGTGAGTATGTGTGTGTGTGTGTGCTTCCATTTTTGTTGTAGTTTTTCATCATATCACCTAAACTAAGTTTTGCGTAATCTAGGGCAATGCTAATTAGACTAAGGTTAACACACAAATCTCTTTTCTAAGCTAATGGGGTTTCTGTGTCCTGACATTTTTGCTCGCTACGTGTCAAGCCGTTCCTAGGTTTACACGCTAATTAGTACTCACTCGTATAACCTACGCTAGCAAAGCTTGCTCTCCACTGCAGTGATCACGTGATCTTTTATGTAAACAACTACTTAATTTAGTTAAGGTTATAGTATATTTTACTTTGTTAAGATATTCTTTAGAAGTTTTAATTCGTCTTCTGTCGTCCATATCAATAGGTATAATAAATGAACGTTATTCAGCCGACTCGACGCACGCGATTCAATGCACACGAGTTGTTCGCCCTCGTGTGATCTCCCCAAAGGAAGAGGGCTCTTGTAATGTTAATAGCTAATAGCATCACAGGAAGATAAAACTAGCCGCTTTCATTTTTGTCACGCTCGACGACTAATCTTTTGAAGTCGTTCAATTACTTATCAGTGGCTATTGTGTCAAAATATTCTCCTTTCGTCCGATGTTAGTCAAATAACATTAATTTCCATTGAAGACGAATAATCAAATTCAAAGAAACTCTCTCAAAAGTGTACATTAGTATTCTGTGAACGTGACATGGCTGAGTCAAAGAACCCGACCTGTCACAGACAAAACGTTTATCTTTTCCAGTGCAGTGATCTTAACAGATCTATATCTCGAATGAAAGAGCAAAACACTGGATTTCTCATTGAGTTTTATAAAACGATGGTTGTCGAAGGGAGACGGTCGGTTATTTTGATAAATTGACGACACATTGGATTGTATCCAGACTACGAGAATTAACAAACTGCTTAGTCAAGGCTAAAACCGATGTCTCATTTCAAAAGACTTCGAAGAACAAGCAACAATATTAAGCAATGCAGATCCTGATATAACTAAACCAGGCAGAAAATACCACCGACGCAACATTTATTTTATTCTTTCCAGTACCTCTTTTAATAGGTACTGCTAAACTAAAGTATTTTAGAAGTAGTACACTATTTTTCCCGCCGATTCTAATCTATACTGAGCCATCCGCACATTAAAGTGATAAAGCACGTCCATCCAACAATATTATACACTCGACTATTACAGAAAAGTTCGCCCGGCCGATTGGATAGGGGTGTAAATAGTAATATAGTATAGTGCATTAAGTAACGCCATCTGCGTCCACGATTCGGCTCGATAAACGGGGGATGGAATGATTCACTATTTTATGTCCCCCATAAATGGGTCTGACCACGCGATGCGGGCTCTATGCGACATTGATGATACATGCTTACTCCCACTAGGTGATTGGGCTACTTTGCTAGCTTGTAACATTGCTGCGATAGACACGAATGAATTACGCGCTTTGAACGCTTTTGTTACGTGTAAGGGACGTGCCCGTGCATTCATTTTTCTAATGTATTAGAAATGGTAATGGTGTATGTCTCTGCTTTGTAGAAAGGTTAATGCAGAGACGCGTTAAGCAACTGATTGATTCAATATTCAGAAATATAGCTGAAACTGTTTTTCTAAAGTTTATGAAAAACAACAACATTAAATTAAATTAGTTATTGTTGTAATGTTTGTGTAAATAGTATAGCGACAGAAATTTATGACCTCTAAACATCCGTAATACACCTAGTCATACTCTGGAGGAGTCAGCATATATCACTGCACAACATTGAAACAGCTATGCGGTGAATACTAAATCATATTCAAAAGTAAGACGAGGGGGTTCCAGGGTCAGATTAACATACTTAAGCCAAGGAGAGGTCTTGTACATTAACGGGCCGTCGAGGGCTATTCGCATGAAGCCCACGTCACGTCTCGAGTGCTATAGAGCGCAAAATGTATGTCGTTAATAAGGGCTAGGGGCTAATTAGCTGATTTATGTTGCCCATATAGCCAAGCCGCACTGTATGAGTACTGTCATTGACAGTTTAATAGCCTCTCAGCCTGACGGTTTGCTATGATGATAAAAGGATATGTGTGTTGGATCGTTTCGTGGTAATGATTAAGGTCATATTGTTTTATATGCCTTAAAATTTTATATTCTTGTTACTTTCGAAATGAGTTTCATTTTCTATTTACTTTTTGGTTTTTATGAGAAGCACTTACTGCTAATTTCGTTTTTTTTTTAATGCGAAAGTAATTTTTCACATTGCATTGAAGTATACTATGGAACTAATTAGCTTGACGTACCATAAAATTATTTGTACACGGTTTTGGTGTTTAATTTCTCCTGCAATACACACAATGAAGCCGCGAGTTCTTTTTAATACTATTTTAATCTCCATACCGAAACCAATTGATTCATAACGGAACTAAAATTTAAGAATAGGTTTATCAAAAATATTTATAGTTTGGGAATCCATATCTGGTGTTTTTATTGATACCAAACCCAAGATCATCTACGTATTCTACGCAAAAACAAAATAATATACAGGGTCATTTTTACATTGCGTTACTAAATGAAACCACATATTCGTCTATACCTCCGCTAACATCGCGCTAAAAATTATCAATGAATAACGAATACTTTCGCCAAAAATCCCGGTTGTAGTATTCCAATTTTGTAATTTAGTGCGAATATGGTGTGTGCAAGTGTATTTCTGACCGCAAGTGTAATGTTGCTGCTGCGACGAATTCTCCTAGAGCAGTCATAGTGGCATTAGGGCGGGTAAACTTAGTTACATTTTATTGATACCTATTTATTTTGTTCGAAACTGACACATTTTTATTTTGCATCTATGGGTAAAATAACTTAATGAAAAGTGTTATTTTAGACGAGATAGGTATGTTTTTAATTTATTAACGCAATGTCAAAATGACCCTGTATTTTAAAATCATGTTTTATTTTATAGCATGAATAAAATATACAATAACGAGCAAAAAACAGATACCTACTAGACAGTACGAGTAACATTGCACTTCTACACACAAACACATTTACACTCACGCCCTTTTTTTCTCCGAAGGGGTAGACAGAGGCGCAGCTAGTGCACCTACTTTTCGCCGTGCATATTCCGTAGCATGATGAGATAGGGGGCGAGCCTATCGCCATATCGGGCACAAATTCCAGACTCCGGGCTGATAGTGAGTAGAAAAATCCAATATCACTTTACCCGACCCGGGGATCGAAACCGAGATCTTAGCATTGCTGTCGTACCGTAATACACCTACGCCACCGAGGCAGTCCGCAACCGCACAATAACCAGGATTTAAGACATAAATATAAACTTAATTACCACTCCACGGAGACTCAAAACATGAACATACACAGTTGCAAGATGACAAGCGGGTAATGGCACAATATGAGAATCGCGTGTGCCATAAAAATGACAATTCAACGAACAAACAACCGTGTCCCCCTTGTGCGCAGCCAGACGGGCCGAGCCACGCTCCATCAACCTTAGAACGTATGAAACCTAATAAACAATGATGTATATGGGACTAGATGTGATAGTGGATGACTTAACCTCTCGAACCCAAAGCGTCACATTACTGGTCACATTGGCCCAGTACGCGTGATCTGTCAACAAGCGAAAATTGACCTACACGCACACACATAAGGCGCGTCAACACGCACACATCGCGAGTTTGACAGCTGTCAGACCGGTCCGATCGGACCGGTCTCGGCTCGAAAACATTAAGCCGCGATTCCATTATATAATATAATTATAATACCAGCCCTGTATTATATACTGCCCACTGTTAAGCACGTGCCTCCTCTACCACTGAAAGGGGTTAGGCCTTAATCCATAAAGTTGGCCTGGTGCGGATTGGCAGACTACACATACCTTCGAAATTCTTATGCAGAACTCTCAGGTATGCAAGTTTCCTCACGATGTTTTCCTTCACCGATAAAGCGAACGATAATTGATAAACAATTAACACATAACTTCGAAAAGTCAGAGGTGTGTGCCTTGGGTTCTGAACCTCCGGACATTGTCTCGGCAGACCGTTCTATTTCCAACTAGGCTATCGTTCACGATTCCATTACGTAAGTAAAATGCATGCAAAGCGGTATGAGTAGTGGTAACGTTAATAACACAATGCAAAAAGCACGTAAAGCCGTTGGTCCTGCGCCTGCCCTCTCTCCGGTCATGTCGGATTACCGTCTCACCGGACTATGAGAGTGAAGGAATAGCGAGTGCACCTGTGTATTGCGCACACACTTGTGCACTATAATATCTCCTGCGTACCTGGCTGATCTCCGTTGAGATTGGCCGCCGTGGCCGATACTGGCTAGGAGGATATCAATAACACAATGCAAACGCGATTTTATGACTTATTTACGACATAAAAAAAGTATTTCACGGTGGGCACTGATTTGTTATAAGTTTTGTATATAAGTACCTACAAAAAAAGAATAAATACATACGTTTCCTACTTCATAGATTAAAGGATGTCAGAATAGATAATTTACAATAAAAATGAGTTTAACGTCTCATTTCCTATAATTACTTGAATCATTGTTGGCACGCGAGCTCTGATGCATGTAATCTGACGAGTCATTAAGCCTATACAAGTATTGTGGTTCAAACACCTGATTGTCACGTCAAATGAACATATTTATCATAAAAAAATATTGCGTTTTATTATTATTGAGAGTATTATATACTGCCCACTGCTGAGCACGGGCCTCCTCTACTACTGAGAGGGGTTAGGCCTTAGTCCACCACGCTGGCCTAGTGCGGGTCGGCAGCCTTCATATCCGTAGGTATGTAGGTTTCCTCACGATTCATTCACCGTTAAAGCGAACGATAATTGATAAATTGTTAATTGCATTATTGGAAGTTTATGCTCCATTATAATTAATTTATTAATAGGCATTTAGTAAAATAAATACTAAATTGGTCCAGTGCCTATATGTATATGCATTATGCATATACATACCCACCCATGCAGTGTTTAGTATGGCTAATCGTAATTTCTAACTAATAACTCTACATAATAACTCTACATAAAAAAATGTTTAAGATTAGAAATCACAAACAATAACAAAGAACGTAGTTGCGATTTTTTCACCGAGAAAACCAAACTCTTGATCCAAAGACGTACCGCACTAATAAAAACCAAAAACAGATCACAAGAACTAGTAAGTACAAACTAGTAAGTCAATAAGAAATGATTACAACGATCATAGGAAAAAAATTATCGAAACTAACATAACTCAATATAGAAGCGCAAAGAGAGCCTACAAAAAACTGATTACCCATACTGACTGGATCAAGAGCTTAAAACATGGGCAAAGCGAAACAAAATCAAGGAAAGAATTATTAAGCTGTGCTACAAACTTCTACAAAGATCTATATGCTACAAAGCTACACGCCCCAATACCGGACATAGAAACAGACAGCTTGAATATAAACACGAACGCAACAACTATTATAACAAAAGGCGACGTCCTAAAGAGTAGTAAAAAATTGAAGCGAGAGAAGAGCCCTGGACCTGATGGCATGAAGAATGAGGCGTTGATAGTAGGAGCAAAACTACTTGCCGGACCACTATCACATATATTTCATACGGTCCTACGCACAGGAAAAATACCGGAACAATGGCATAAATCCGACATAATTCTGCTATATAAAAAAGGAGACCCTCTTGACATCGCCAACTACCGTCCAATAAGTCTACTCTCAAGCGTGTATAAACTATTTACTTCGATCATACTGGACAAAATTAGCCCTCAAATAGACAGCATGCAGCCGTTGGAACAAGCAGGTTTTCGTCCTGGATTCTCGACAATAGACCATATTCATACGCTAGAGCAAGTCATAGAAAAATATACAGAATTCAATAAAAACCTTTACATAGGTTTCATCGATTATACAAAAGCCTTCGACAGTCTCTATCACCACTCTATCTGGCAATGGAGCAGGGCGTCTTCCCGGTGCGTTGGAAAACCGGGAAGCTCGTCCTGCTGAAGAAGGGAGGACGACCCGCAGAGTCGCCGTCGGCCTACCGGCCCATCGTGTTGCTCGACGAGGTGGCAAAGCTCTTCGAGCGCATCATTCATAACCGCCTCGTCGAGCACCTTGAAAGGGTCGGACCAAATCTGGCCGACGAGCAGTATGGATTTAGGAGGGGACGTTCCACTGTCCACGCGATTCTGCGGGTGAAGGCACAGGCGGAGGATGCAGTGGCCGGAGGCAGTGTAGTGATAGCGGTATCGTTAGATATTTCTAACGCATTCAACTCGCTGCCCTGGCCCTGCATCCACGAGGCACTGCGGTACCACGTGGTGCCGCCCTATCTCCGGCGTCTGGTGCACGCGTACCTGTCTGACAGGCACGTGGTGTATCCGGGCGCCGATGGGTGGCACCGAAGAGCGATGTCGTGCGGTGTTCCACAGGGCTCGGTTTTGGGCCCTCTCCTGTGGAACATCGGGTACGACTGGGTGCTCCGTGGTTCCAATCTCCGGGGCGTCGGCGTGACTTGTTACGCCTACGATACGTTAGTCACAGCGACTGCTGGGACCTTCCGGGACGCCGCAACTCTGGCGGCGGCGGGCACCGGCCAAGTAGTTGGTAGAATACAACGTCTAGGGTTGAAGGTGGCCCTCGAGAAAACCGAGGCCGTGTGTTTTCACGGACCTCGGAGAGGGCCACCGGCCGGTGCCGGCATCGTCGTTGGGGGGGTGCGGATCCCCATCGGCTCTAGCATGAGGTATCTAGGTTTAGTCCTGGATAGCCGATGGCGATTCCGCACCCACTTTAAGGAGTTGAGGACGAAATTGTCCCGGGCAGCGGGCGCTCTTTCCCGCCTGCTGCCCAACCTGGAAGGTCCTGGCTTCCCTTGCCGGAGGCTGTATCACGGAGTCGTGCGGTCCATAGCCCTTTATGGCAGCCCCGTTTGGGCTGACTCCCTGGGCCGCCCCTGCGTCGCCCTTCTGCGCGCCCCGCAGAGAGCTTTAGCGCAGCGGGCGGTCAGGGCGTACCGCACGGTCTCTTTCGAGGCGGCTTGCCTATTGGCCGGATTTCTGCCCTGGGACCTGGACGCCAAATCCCTTGCCGATGTATTCCATTGGCGGGAGGAGGCGTTCAGTCGCGGGGAGCGTCCGGCCCTGAAGGAGGTGGAGGCCAAGAGGGCCGCCTTACGGCGAGCCGCCGTGGAGGAGTGGCGTCTCAGGCTGGAGGCCCCGTCGTGGGGGCACCGGGTCGTAGAGGCAGTGCGTCCTGTCTTTGCCGAATGGCTGGACAGGCGCCACGGAGCGGCAACATACCGCCTGACACAGGTGCTCACCGGGCATGGCTGCTTCGGTGAGTTCCTGTTTCGGGTGGTACGGATAGAGGAGTCGGCCGTGTGTCACTATTGTGACAACTGCCCAATGGACACGGCCCAACATACGTTGGAGTGTTGTCCAGCCTGGGATGAGGAGCGCAGCGCTCTCAGAACAGTCGTCGGAGAAGACCTCTCGCTGCCGGCCGTGGTCGCTTCCATGGTCGGCGGCCGAGAGGCCTGGCAGGCGGTGGCCCACTTCTGCGAGGCGGTCCTCTCGCGGAAGGAGAGTGCCGAGAGGGATCGCCAGCGCAGTGGTGATCCCTCCCGCCGCCAGACGAGACGTAGGAGGCGTCGGGTGGACGACTGACCGACGTCTCCCGCCCTGTGGATTGGGGGCGTTTGGAGAATTCCACCACGGTATCCCCTGCCTGTCGTAAAAGGCGACTAATAGGGGCCTCCGGGGGTCACGGGTGGGCGGGACGTGCCGCCCACCCATTAGTCTAGCCAACTTCTGTGGCCCCCGTGATGGACATGTCCGAGGCAGCGTGTCTCACGCTGCCTCGGACAGCAAAAGGCGGACACGGTACGGTGTTTCGGGGGCTTCTGAGCCCCTGCAACAGGAAAAAGGACCGCAAAAACGCGGTACGCGCAGGGGCGGTTGCGGACGACAACTTAGACGTGAGTCGGAGGAAGCCCGCAGCCGTCCCTAATGAGCCGAAGATGGCCATATAAAAAAAAAAAAAAAACTCTATCTGGCAAGGTTTACGCAACTGTAAAATAGACCCAGTAATCATCAGGACACTCAAAAACATATATTCGAATAGTGTCAGTAGAGTCAAACTAGAGACGCGAGGCGAAGACATAAAAATAGCCAGAGGCGTTAGGCAGGGAGACCCTTTATCTCCGAAATTATTCATAGCGGTCCTGCAGTGCATATTCACCAACTTGAATTGGGCCTCCGAAGGTATCCAGATCAACAACGTACGTCTCACTCATCTAAGATTTGCTGACGATATCGTAGTCTTCGCCGAAACCCACCAAAAACTAGAAAATATGATATCCGCACTGAATACAGAAAGTAAACACGCAGGCTTGCATATGAACCTCTCCAAAACAAAAATCATGACTAATAGTAATAATGGGAAAATCATGTTAAACGATGTCGAGTTAGGGTATGTTGAACATATATATACTTAGGAAAACAAGTTTCCTTTCATAAAACAAACAACGAAGACGAAGTCACCAGAAGAATCACATGCAGCTGGAACAAATACTGGGCCCACAAAGAAATACTCAAAGGTAGTTACGATCTATACATAAAAAAGACAGTCATGGATACATGCATCCTGCCCTGCCTGACATATGGATCTCAGATTTGGACCTTCACAAACAAGGTAAAAAACAAAATAACAACTTGCCAACGAGCAATGGAAAGAAGTATGTTGAGTCTAAGAAAAATTCATAAAATAAGAAGCCAAGAAATTAGAAAAAAGACAAAACTTACAGATGCATTACATCAAGCTCTAAAACTAAAATGGCATTGGGCCGGCCATGTAGCAAGATACACAGATCAGCGCTGGACTCTTATAAGCACTAAATGGACCAGCCCACGAGGAAAGAGAAACGTTGGAAGACCACAAAAACGATGGGTAGATGACATCATATCGGTGGCAGGAAAAAAATGGACAGAGATAGCCCAGGACCGAGAAAAATGGAAAAAATTGGAGGAGGCCTATACCCCATCAGGGGATTCTTATAAAAACAAATTTAATTAAAACCCCTAACTAATAACCAATATTCAATATTATTAATTACTAACATTAGATTAAGAACACCGTAAATATTATTGTTTTATTTTTTAAGGTTTATGGGAAGTAATAAAGGCTTTATTATTATTATTATATTATAATCGTAATTTTGAGTGTTACCACAATAACTAATTAATGCGGTTTCTAAATAAATTTACGCCATCAAATCCCATATTCACTTAAATCCTGAAGCATGATATATAATATCGGCTCAAGAAGAGTTTTCATTACTCATAAATAACTTATGTTCAATATCAAGGGACAAGTGTTTTGTACAAAATCACGTTGCCGATCTGATAAATAATCGAAGCTGTCAGATAAAGCTACATTCTAGAATTTTCGCGTAACAAATCCAACTGAAGTCGATGAAGACACATAACTTAGCAACTAATCGCTTGCGATAGAGAGAGAAACAAACCGCCCAGGAATCAATAATTGACTATAGTCAGTTAATCATCATCGCTCATGATAAAACCGTGAAATATTAAAAGTGAAAAAATCTTCACTTCCAGCACTTAAACTCGGTGTAAAATAAGCCGGTACACACAAGTTGAACCGTACCCTATCACGATGTCTGTCAGTTTCCCGCCCCACATCCTGCGTGTGGGCGCGCCTTTACCGCTCGAGCGCTCGGTCGACGCTCACATCTCCTAGCTGACAGACATGTCTGTGTCAACATGGTAACATTTATTACAGCTTCAAAAATCCCACTCCCTCGATTGGCTATTTCAGAACCTGCAATTTTATATTGCCAATCTATATTAGGCTAGGGCATCCTTTGAATATAGATATGGTCTAAGAGCGCATCACGTAACGCCTGGGTTAAAACGGAAAATTAGTCGAATGTTGGTTATTTTCTGAATTAATTAACAACCGTAATGATAGAATCGAAAACCGTTTGAGGAAGTTCATAAAGTATACAGTTGAAAATATATACGAGGAAACTTACAATAATAACATATTTTCCCTCTAAAACTGCTAATGTCACAAATATGCTTTGGCAACTTCGGTTCCTGGTAAATAATAGAAGAATTTCCACATTATAATATCAAAAGACGAAAAAGCTAAGCAAAATCTTAAAATATCGACGGCAAGCTCGTCTCTCGGAAATCTTCCAAGACGTCTGAATATTAATCCCATATTTAGAATATCCGAGAACGCAATCCTTAGTACGAAAATGTGGCTATACATCAACAAATAGCGTGGTTCACTTTGATATAAAAATGGAGCACTTTAGAAGATTCAATCTTTTAAGTTTGTGTAAACATGGTACTGGTGATTGCTGCGGCACGAATGGAGTGTTGTAGAACAAACGTAGCACGCCCATTGTTCGACAGTATCCCACTTTGTTTTACATACAAAATTTATTGCAATGGGTTGTACCTTTGATAAGATAAATACGTGGAAATATAATAAGAATTAAAAGTAACTGCTGCTATTTTTAAATCAATAAAGATTGCCTCGGTGGCGTAGTTGTATACGGTACGACTGCAATGCCGAGGTCTCGGGTTCGATCCCCGGGTCGGGCAAGGTGATATTGAGTTTTTTTATTCAGTATCAACCCGGAGTCTGGAATTTGTGCCCGATATAGCGATTGGGTCGCTCCCTATCACATTACGGGACGGAATAACGGCGAAAAGTGGGTGCACTAGTTGCGCCTCTAACTACCCCTTCGGGGATAAAAGGCGTGAGTGTGTGTGTGTGTGTGTGTGTGCAATAAAGAACAGTTACAACTGTATTTTTTTTTAATATTTACATTATCTTAGTCGCATAAATGAAAACCCAGACCAACAAAAACTTTACAAACTGTCTGTAGGCGGCGTTCTATTCCCGGAAGCCTCGCAGTGTATTTTTTAGGAATGAAAATAAGTTTTTTGCAACCAAGATTTTGTCTATTTACGCACCAATTTCTCCAAAACCAATCAGGTACATTGACTTCAAGCAAACTTAAAACTCTTCACAAGCTTCAACATTTCTAACATAACAAAATCGAAACACCTTAAATGGTAAACAATATTTTGAACTATGTTGTTGGTCCTGACTAGTAGAAATAGCAAAAAAAAATCATACCAGCAAAAGTTATAAAATAGGTTCTGCGCCTACTTAACATGAAAAAAATAAACAACATTAATTCATACATGCACTGCATGAAACATCGAGAGCGGCTCGAGCGAGTCAGTGCTTATAGGACTTTCATTTCATTAGGGCCAGTATTAAATAAGAAGGCTTGATATTTTACTACGAAGGGCTTATATTTTATGGTTAAACGTTCGGCCATTACCACTTAATTAAACCCGAAGGGATATCTAAAGCGTTTGCAGTAAACACTCATTCACAATATTGGGTTGAATACTTCTCGTGAAGCTTTCGTTACTAGCATTACAAATATCATAAAAGGGTTTAACGGATCGTTAATCGAACTTTCGAGTACAGTTTGAGTACGAGAGTAGATTCTTAAGTTGCAGTTACTCTTTGCAAATCTTACTAATAAATGCGAAAGTTTGTGGCAACATTTGGATATTTGTATGTATGTTACAAGTAAACACAGAAATAAATAAACGGATTCGATTGAAATTTGACACACGGGGAGATCATGTCCTGGATTAACACATAAGCTGCTTTTCATCCCGGAAAGTGATCCCATGGGAAACAATGGATATTTTTAACATGATTTTGATGGCATTGATGTCGTACTGTGATTTAGCCACTTTTGTACCGGGACAGGCTTCGTAAGCCGCGAGCAACACTTAGAAATTTAATTTTCCTTTTTAATGTAATGAATCTTGGTCATGGATTATATTGAAAGAATTTTAATTGTTTGTCATAAACGTATTTATGTTTAGGTACAACATGAATGATTCAATTAGTTTAAAAGATCAATAAAAGAAAAAGGTACAACAGAGTTTTTTAATGGCAAAGGCACTCATAAAGAGTCACCGTCAAAAGGTTTTGCTCACTCTCATTTGTCACCGGTGAGACAGATAGACAAGGAAGAGGAAGCATTACAAGATCACGACTGTGGACGGATCAATGTTCGCTCAGTTCACACGCGTGATCGCACTATTAGTAACTGCGGCCCTCTGTCATCGAACCGTAAATTACATTGTGTAAGTACAATCACCCAATTTGGTGCTAGTAGACTTTCTGAATTTAAAACGCCCATTTTTCATATTTTCAACTCGACAACTACACGAATTGTCTAATGTCTATATAGTTTTAAGTTGCTTGTTGACGACAGATGACGCACCTTAGAGGCTACTGCGAAAAACGAAATCCGAAACATCGGTCCGAAACGAAGAAACGACGAATTTCGGATTTAACCTTACTACCAAATTACTTCGGATCCGTCACCGTTGAACGAAGGTTTCACGCAGTTTGCGACGCTTCCAACTTCCCTCAACACTTTCGTCACGCAACAACACTTCATAAAGAAGGATCCATAACACTTCGTAGTAAGAAAACGTGCGATCCGTCACCCGAAACTACGGATTTCGTTTTTCGCAGTAGCCTCTCTTATTTAGAACCTTTTAAGGTGGTTGAGCATACACTTTTCTGATGGTACATTTATAAACTCGAGGACGACATGACAGTTGCTTTTGATTGTACAGCTTTTAGTTACAGAAGTTTAGTAGTTAGTAGATGCTCATATTGCTTTGATTTTGACCTAAGGAATGGTGTTAGATTAATATATGAAACAAATTACGTAATTATATGCGGGTAGTCTAGGTTCAAACTTAAATATACAGCCACGATGCTTTATACAAGCGTTAACGCCAATAAAATAGAAACAAATGTATACAGTATCAGCCCGGAGTCTGGAATTTGTGCCTAATATGTGGATAGACTCGTCCCCTATCAAAGCATGGGACGGAACACGCACGGCGAAAAGTGGGTGCATTAATTGCGCCTCTGTCTACCCCTTTGGGGTTAAAGGCGTGAGTGTGAGTGAGAGCATGGCGCAAAAACAATTTCTCTAAGTTCTTAAATTAAAATGGTGTTCGCCTAATATCGCCTTGGGTTTTCAATTGCTAGGAAATTGTGTTAGAACAAAGTAATAAATTTGCAAAACTAAAGAAATTAATGTCTAAAAACCTGAAGTTACTGTTGAGCAAATGAAACAAAATATCAATTATTCTTACGTAACAGTTCGGTATAAAAGACTATAACATTTTGAATACGTAAATGTTTTTTTTTTTCTACGTTTAAGAAACGCGCGTGTCGTAAACAAACTCTTTTAAAGGAAAGTTCTCGTATTCCTCAATTCCTTCACACTTGATGTGGGTATAATCCTTTATTTACATTTAAGCCTTTTCGAACGTATTATATTTCCGAGCTAAGTAAACGTACCTATAAATAAAAGGTATCTTTTACTCTAAGGTCGGACTTTTATGACAAGGTGATGTATAATTACAAAAACTGTATAATGATTCCTTACGTTTACGCGAATGTTAGACATTGAAATTAAACTATTTTTATGGATTTTATCGAGTTTTTTTTTTCATTTTCTCCCGAAGTTTCGAAGGCTTTGCAGCACTTTGTAGTCACGGGGCGTACTGAGGTGTAGGTGGTCCGAAAAGTTATAAATCTACAAGTTACAAATCCACCTTCAATTTACACTAACTCTGTAAAAATAGTTTAATTTCAATACGTAAAAATTGATTCTGAAGTTCAACAAAACATACAATAGTTTATATCTCGTGTACTGTAAATGCAAAACGTATTCTAAAGGTACGAGTAAGCACTCATTTTTCACCGCCTAATCCGAAGACAGGGCTCGTCAAAGGGAGCGCTTATCTGTACCCTAATTTATTTCGCCGGGATTTCAACATGACGTCCCATGTTGCCCATATGTTGGCCTGATTCTGACGGAACAGAGATGTTTGGAGCAGATATAGTTTTTGAACGCGATTATAAGACAATTTGGAAAAACGGGAGAATTTTTCGAAATAATTACATTGTCATGTCTAAGCTAATGCGGTCTGTGGAAAATCCAATGCATTTGTATATCGATGTTGCGTAGAATTTATTAATTGTCAATGTCGATATCCATATTTGCAGCAGGTACCTAAATGTAAGAGGTTTTTTTGTTTACGCGGAGAAAGTGA
Source organism: Lapara coniferarum (assembly GCA_949316025.1). NCBI lineage: Eukaryota > Metazoa > Arthropoda > Insecta > Lepidoptera > Sphingidae > Lapara > Lapara coniferarum. Next base: position 30,970,045 of record OX438920.1, on the reverse strand, counting down.
ATTATTACTACCGCCCAGTGTTCAAGGGGAACGACTGAGTGGTTATGTTGGGTTCACCGTGCCTTACGACCCGACGTTGAGCCGCCCGGAGAGATGGAGAACGTCGGGCGACTGCCGGGCCGAGTCCCTAACCTATGTACACCGCACGGCATACCAACCAAAACTCCGCGGTGGCCATCTTCGGCGCATTAGGGACGGCTGCGAGCTTCCTCCGCCTCACGTCTAAGTTGTCGTCCGCAACCGCCCCTGCGCGTACGGCTATTGCGGTCCGTCTCCTGTTGTTGGGGGGGCTCAAAAGCCCCCGCACACCGAAGGACGCCCTTGGCGTCAAAGGCAGCGTAAGGCCTAACCGCCACGCTGCCGTCCATCACGGGGGTCACAAAAGTTGGCTAGACTAATAGGTGGACGGTGAATTGTTTATAATTTTATCCAAACTAGGGCTTACATACTGACTTATCGTTAAGTTCTAGCACGAATAACCTACATTTTTGAATCTATTCATTCGGATCTGTCCATTTTTATTTTACTTCCAAACATTGATATATAAAAAACCCATAATCTCCGATCATTATGGACGTCCTTTTGTTTGATGAAAAAATATTGCTGATATTTTGTTAAAACCGGGCCGTGGATTAACAATAAATCTTTTTATACATACTATACGCACATTCGAAACCGTTTTTGCTTTTTGTACAGGGTCGGGCCTAAATAAAAATACAAAGCCTGGCTAAATAACGCCGGCTCGTTTATTTTATCCAAATCCAACTACACCACGAGTGGATGAGTACGGTGACACATGTCAAAATCGCAATTTAGAAGGGCATACAGATCACATTTGCAAATTAATGGGTTCAACTCATTGATATAGATTATAGGGGTTTTACTCGTTTTTGACTGCCTCGGTGGCGTAGTTGTATTGCGTACGAGTTACGAGTACGATTTGCGTGCTGAGGTCCTGGGTTCAACTCCGGGTCGGGCCAAAAAAAACTTTGTGATTGGGTTTTTCCATCTTAAAAAAATTACTCAGTCGCAGCTCGGAGTCAGGAAGTAGGCGGTGTGATACCCCCGTGCCTCGGAAAGCACGTAAAACCGTTGGTCCTGCGCCTGATCTCTTTCCGGTCATGTCGGATTGCCGTCTCACCGGACTATGAGAGTGAAGGAATAGCGAGTGCACCTGTGTATTGCGCACACACTTGTGCACTATAATATCTCCTGCGTACCAGGCTGATCTTTGAAATTGGCCGCCGTGGCCGAAACGGGCTAGGAGGATTTCATAGGGGTTTTAACCCAACTACGTTTTATATATCAATCGTTCAACTTGATTTATTCACAGCGACCATTTTAACTTGACCCCTTTAAGTTAGTGTTGATTGAGTTATCTTGTATTGAGAAGCTATATTTCGGATTTAATTCAATAAAACGATACTATAACCATGGACTAATAAGAGTATAGACTGACGATCCCCATACATTGAAGCGTTCACCTGAAAAAGTGCAAAATCCCGGCTTATTGCTAGATGGCGCTGATAATTAGCCTGGAAACTTCAACATCTGCCGGGTTTCAAAAATGTCCCGTTAGGTGGCATTGTACCGTAAAACAAAATAGTTTAGCATTAGAATGGACATACAACAGATGGCAGTAAGGCGCTTCACACACTGCCCCGCACCACGCGCGCGGGTGCCGGGCGAGATGCTAGGTATGGGCACAGCGAGTTCTGCTGTGCGTGATTTCTTCTAATTTGAATATACAAAAACCAAACATATAATATCACAGTGGGTAAAATTTCGCATAGTCAATATCTCGGAACCTATTGAGGAGGCTCAGATACTTTTTCACCTAAATCAGGGGCGCGTCAGGGACGATGTCAGAGCCACAAGCTATTTTATCAAGGTTCACTTGTTTAGCGACAACCGGGGATCAACGTGATTTTGTTGATTTTTTACCAAATATTTTGCATGTGCGGTGCATCAGCTTACAAAAGTCAGTTGGTTATGTTAAGTTTACATGATTATTATAGTATTTTTTTAGGCTTTTACGCTTAAAGGGCAGATCCAATGTTAGAATTGAAAGAAGTGCCCGCCATTTAGAATTTCTTTGTTTTAAGGCCAATTGACCTCAAAATCGTTAGCTGGGAATATCTTTGGTTACGAGAGACGGATCCAAGGCTAGAATTGATAAAAGTGGCCGCCATTTTGAATTTCTTTATTTTAAGGCCAATCGACCGCAAAATCAATATCTGCGCATATCTTTAGTTACAAAAGATGGATCCAATGTCGGAATTGTAAAAAGAGGCCGCCATTTTGAATTTCTTTGTTTAAAGGCCAATTGACCTCAAAATCGATAGCTGGGTACATCTTTGGTTACAAAAGACGGATCCAAGGTTAGAATTGATAAAAGTGGCCGCCATTTTGAATTTCTTTGTTTTAAGGCCAATCAACCGCAAAATCGATATCTGCACATATCATTAGTTACAAAAGATGGATCCAATGTCGGAATTGTAAAAAGAGGCCGCCATTGTGAATTTCTTTGTTTTAAGGCCAATTGACCTCAAAATCGATAGCTGGGTATATCTTTGATTATAAAAGACAGATCCAATGTCGGAATCGAAAAAGTGGCCGGCATTTTGAATTTCTTCGTTTTAAGGCCAATTGACCTCAAAATCGATATCAAGTAATTTTTTAGCTTTTATCTATAAAAGGCACATCCAATGTTAGAATTGAGAAGGCACCGCTATTTTGAACTTGTTTTAGGGCCCATTAGCTTTAAAATCGATATTTGGGCATGCCTTTAACCACAATATAATGATTCGTTTTAATTGTGATAAAAATGAGCACCATGTTGGATTAATTATTTGTTTTCAAAGTCTTCCATCAACCATACAGCCTGTAAAGTGTAGAAGTTTCATAGAAGATTGACTTCCAGAAACACATTTGTTTGAAATAGCAAGGGTAGCTTACTATTCAATATTTTCAAGTTAGTTGAGACCACAACTGTGAGCTGTTAACACTTCTTCATGTGCATTTTAATAATTTATTATAACCACCCGTTGCAGAAACCAGTGTTATTGTAAAATCAAGCAAACTTCTGACTTTCAGAAGTGTGGGATATTGAAAATTAAAAAAAAATCTTTCTTGCTTGGCTCACTTCTGTTCATCCCACATTATGTTAATAATTTCAAAGTTATGTCAATAGTTTGACTTTATTCAACTACATTTTACACTATTTTAATGGCTTAGTTTTTAAAAATTAAATGAGAGTGAATAATTAGAATAGCTATAGATGGTGTAATAACAGATGCTACATAGCAGCGACACCAAACTGTATCCCCTGAATTTATAACATACATTTTTTGGATTGCCTTCCATTATAGAAAAAATTGAAATATATTTTCACATCAAAATTAAATACTTTTAAAAATCAATAAGGTAATCAACCTAAGTAGCCTTTTAAGTCTGGTGAAAAGGGGTAAGTTAAAAGGGATACAATAATTAAATGGTCACCTAACAAGGCAAAACGACATGGGGGACGATAAGAAAATATGGTAAGATCATTTCTACTACGCGGTTACTTATGCTTATAGCAATATTTCAAATGAAGGTTAACGACTCCCTAATTTTGTTACCAATTTTGATGCTTTCACAGAACCATTTCCTTTATTTCCTGTTTGCTGCCACAGGCCACGAAGACTTCGAACTTCGTCTTCTAAAATTCGAAGACAATTTATTTATTTTGCGATATAGCAAAGCTGTGATATCGTTATTGAAGAGAATTGAACAAGCTTTGATGGTGGCCATATTACCTACTATAGTTTATAGTCATGTCCAGCGTATTTTGATTTTAAAACCAATAGCCCTTAAACAAAAAAACTTAACATGAAATGCAATTTTTAAAATTCCAACCTCGATTAATAATTCTATTTGGCTAAAGACAAGCCCAAATATCTATCTAAATCCAATCAGTCTTAAAACAATGAAGTTCAAAATGGCGACCACTTTTCTTATGCTCAAGTATCGATTTTGACGTTAATTGGCCTAAAAATAAAGAAGCCTAAATATTGGCCACTTTTTTCAATTATAATATAGGATATTCCCTTTGTGCCCAAAGCCATTCCCAGAGGTCGTTTATGAGGTCGATTGGTCTTAAAACAAATAAATTCAAAATGGCGGCCTCATATATCAGTTCTGACATCGGATCCATCTTTTTTAACTAAAGATATGCCCAGATACCGATTTTGAGGTCAATTGGCCTTAAAACAAAGAAATTCAAAATGGCGGCCACTTTTTCAATTCTAACTTTGGATCTGTCCTTTGTACCTAAAACCATGTCAAAGTATCGATTTTGAGGTTGTTTGGCCTTAAAACAAAGAAATCCAAAATAGCGGCCACTTTTTCAATAGGTACATACTTTTTTTTAAATATCTAGTATCCTTTTTGGTGTAAAAAGATATCTAGACACGCGGTAGCGTGTCAAGCCAAGTTCAAGCAAAGTAACTGGCTAGCCAGCGCCGAGTGTAATATTACACGAACGGAACGTAATTGTGTGTAACCGTAGGAAAAAATCTAAAAATAAAAAAAAGTTTAAAAATAGGGGGAGTCCCCATACAAAAAAAAACATTTTGTTATAGCGTTGGAACCGTTACAAGCAGATATTTGAAACTATCCCAATATATTATGTATTATTATATTAGCTATATAACAAAAATATAAAAATAAAGTTCAGTCAAAAAAGAAGTGGTGTCCCCATATAAAAAACTTGTAATACGCACTAAACAACCGGCCAACGATGTGTCGTCGGCGGCGCGTGGCACCACATAACTTAATACCTGCCTAGTTTTCTTTACAAAAAGTAATGATATATTTAAGTGCCAATGCAGTCCATAAATACTCAAAATAATTGTAGTAATCTGTGACTTAGCGCCATCTAGGCGTAATAATAACTATCAGATAAACCGATAGTTGTTTATTTTATCCATCCTCTCATTAGCGCCATTGAAATAACCATTTCAAATGATTTTATGGATCTTAGTGCCATCTAGTTGAATTCAATGTACTAAACAGCGAAGTACGCTTCAATGTATGGGGATCGTTAGTCTATACTCTTATTAGTCCATGCTATAACTAAAATATAACTGATTCTCAAATACTCTTAATTATTTCGTTATAATGACAACACTCGATTAATATAGTATTATTTGACCACTTTCAGTTAGTTTTTAAACTGAGGAGTGTGGCTATTTGTAATTACAAGTACATGTTGAACTCTAAACTATCCGTACCTGACATGGACAAAGTACATAGTTACCGACAAACTTCCAACGGTAACTGGGAAGAGTCTTGTAAACATAATAGATAAATCTAGCGCATCTGTTTTCTCTCGCCAGACCGAGGGCGTACAACTCACAGGATGTTTACGTGTATGAACGTTCCCGTCGCGCGTCGCCAGTTGGCATAAGTGATTCTGCCATAGTTAAGCAACTGTTTACTTATAACGCTGCCGGCAAGATTACTCAAGCAGAGAGGAAGTTCGACTAAATCAACAATTATTCAACCTCCATCTGTGTATTGTTCCTCTAGAAAACCCAGGCCAAATTACCTTCATACTCTTTAACGAACTTGAAGATATTGCGCGGCTACTGATTTTTCACATTGCTAGCATTAATAACATGCTGTATTTGTTTGGTATTTTATTATGTTATGCTCTATACAAGGATTGTGCTTCATAACTAAGCCACGGTTTACCTATCATTACGACTGTGCCGGTTACGTAGAACTCTGCGTAATGGGCATTTGCAACACCGACCGATGATTGGGCAATATCCAAATCAGCGTTAAATGATGTATTTAATTTCCTTACCGTTAAAATGTTTATGTAAATTGGTGATTTAAAATTCTGTAAACAACAAAGCCACTAAAGTCCCTGACTTACCGGGCTTGTGTCGGAGCAAAGTTTTAGACTCATTCTTTATTCATTCGTACCAATTTCCATAGGAAACAGGGTGAAACGCATTTGAATTTCTTACAGGAATATTTCTACATTGATACGAATATTTGTTTCTGTTCAATTCACCAATGTGGATCACATGGGATGTATTTTACAAACAACTGTGTTAGATTTACGAGCTCACGTATCGATGTTTATCTGCCTATTTGTAAATTGTTTCTATTTTTTCGACACAAATAGTATAGATTTGAATAGATGGGGTTTTTAAAGCATGTGAATAGCAAATTGTGTGTACTGAAATCCGTTGTGTTTCGTTGAGTTATCCAAACATTTAATATATGTAGGAACTTAATGTTTTTTTTAATTTTAATATTTTTTAGAACTTCGGTTCCATCCGTATTTTTTTATAATATAACAGTAAGTTGCTCTCATATTTTTAGGGTTCCGTACCTCAAAAGGAAAAAATAGAAACCCGTATAGGATTACTTTTGGTACGTCTGCCTGTGTGTCTGTTTGTCTGTCTGTCTGTCAGTCTGTCTGTCGGTCTGTCTGTGTGTTTGTCTGTCTGTCTGACTGTCAAGGCTCTTTTTCTCAAGAATGCGTAAAGATATTAAGTTGTAATTTATATCAAATACTCGGGTTTATGGCCTCTTTCTGTGAAAAAATCTAATTTGTAAGTCAACATGATCAAAAGACATAACCGTTTAAGTTGCACATTTTCGTTGACCTAGAATCATGAAATTTGGCAAGAAGCAAGGTTTTACAGCACACGTAAAAAGAAAAATCTGGAAGCCGTAAATACGTACTTGAATAACAAAAAAAACTAATATTATTAAGCTTTTTAAATGTGATTAATTTATAAATTAATTTTGGCAAACTTACATACTTAGATAGACTGCCTCGGTGGCGTAGTTGTATTACAGTACGACTGCAAAGCTGAGGTCTCGGGTTCGATCCCCGGGTCGGGCAAAGTGATATTGAGTTTTTCTATTCAGTATCAGCTCGGAGTCTGGAATTTGTGCCCGATATGGCGATAGGCTCGCCCCCTATCACATCATGGGACGGAATAATGGCGAAAAGTGGGTGCACTAGTTGCGCCTCTGCCTACCCCTTCGGGGATAACAGGCGTGAGTGTATATGTATATGTATGTACATACTTAGATATCTCAGCCTCGGTACGTGAGTCCAACTCGCACTTGTCCGTTTTTTTTTTAATTAAAATACATTAATATATCTTTAAAATGAGACTGTTCTGATAATATTATAAATATTAAAATTCCAGCATGTCTTAAAATGCAATTTATCTACGAACATAGACTGCCAGCCACACTGCATAAAATAATGTAGATTTTCTGTAAAGACCGTTTTATCTGCAACAGGAATAATCTGTCTCGACTGGGGTGTTACACTTTCACAGAAGACCGACGTGAAAAAACAGTTTTGTGGTTACAATTGTTGCGACATGTAATTAATCAAAGCGTTCAGTGTTAAAAGAGGTCTTATGTAGTTCCTTCTTCATTCTCTTTTTTGAAAGTTCTCTGTATTAAAAGATCAGAACGACCTCCATGAAAAGATTTAGTTTTTTAAAATTTCAAGTCAAGTAAGAATACACTTTGATTCTTCTACCAGTATATATTAGAGGTAACTTGTAACATCGTCTTACATCTAGAACCGCAATTAATACGCTTCCAATTGATATGAGTACTACAAAAGCAACTCTATCCACTACATTAGGCCTCAGGTAAACGAATTCAACATCAATGGGTAAAAGTTACATTATTTTTTGTTCACACATAGACGTACAAAAAAATGTAAAGACGTGTCCCTTTACCTACTTTTTGTTGAATACAAACCCGAGGGACGCTGTCTATTAGGTTTCTTTGAGGTTGTTTGAGCGTTTTTTTCACTCGAACACAATTTGAACGCAGCTGTTGAGCAACCGAAACCAGATGCGCCCCGATAGTCTATTCAGTTAAAATTTGCCGTAAATCTCATAAACATGACATTGGGTTGCTAGTTTTCGACGTTATATTGAAATTAAACGCTGACAAATAGTCATATTCTCATTATTTATTTTCATTAGTTTTCTTCGTATATCCAATTGGAATGCATTAGTATGAAGTCCCGTTCCAATTTCAAAGTTTCTTCATAATACCTAATTACATATCAAAATGTGTACAATTGTATGTTCTACTAGCTTTTGCCCGCGGCTCCGCCCGCGTTAAAAAGGTTTCCGGGATAAAAGTCCCGCTTTATGTTTTCCCGGGATAAAAAGTAGCCTATGTGTTACTCCAGGACATGATCTACCCGTGTGCCAAATTTCATCGAAAACCTTTCAGTAGTTTTTGCGTGAAAGAGGAACAAACATCCATACATCCAAACATCCAAACATCCATACATTCTTACAAACTTTCGCCTTTATGATATTATATTATATATAGTAGGATTTACCCATATTTTCACATATTATTATTGTATACATACGAAATATCAACTATTCCCCTAAATACATATAAATGTACGATAGATATGAACGTAAAACATTATCCAGTTTCAGCCATAAACTTTTCGGATCAAAAGGGATGGAACAAAATTCTTTTCGCGCAGTGCAGTTAGAAGTAAGTAAATTACGGATCAATAGACTGTATCGCAGTCAGTATAAATCTCGGCAAATTGAGGTACCCTTTTTTATTGGGCTACTCTGATTGAACGAGGCCAAAAAGATGTCCCAATTCGACCACTCTATTCGGTATGTTTGATTGAAAAATCCAACACACTGCAATCATTCAAATTAATATATTTACCTGCGCTATACGAATTTACAGACAAAAGAGAGGCTACATTGCGATTAAGAAAACTTTAGAAACTAGTATAATAATAAATAATTTTAAATTTTCGTAGTTTAGCGTTGACGGCTGTTTGATTATTATTTATGTGTGCTCATATTTGTTTTTGAAAATCTAATATTACAAAATTAGGCAAAGTCAACATTTAAATACGCATATTCGATAATAAAAAACGAAAGAATATATGCATTTATGAGTAGGCATATTACGCAATTGATACTTGAGGTAATTCAATATAAAGCAGCCAATGTCGTCGACGACTTATCCAGACACTGAGTCCGTAGCCTCCAATTCAATTTTCCTGACGCTTCGGGGTGATGAAAAATTTCCCTTTCAAATTATGAATTTGATACCGTTGTCACGCGCTTCATCTATTTAATTATGCTTAATATTTTTCCTTCTTTGTTAAATTCTTTGTATTCTCAGGTAAAAATTCAATTGATGTTGCTGTTTAATTTTGAATTTTAGTGAGTGCCGCAGAATGTTCTTAAAAATTCCATCCAAAATTCCATTTCACCAATCCGTATCGGTTGGAGTAACGTCTGCGAATACTTAGATCGGCATGAAAACAACTGTAGGTTTTGATTTATACTGAATTGACATTGAGTAAATCTTCAGTACAATCATTAGTTTCAAAAAACTTTACATCTAATGGAATATAATTGCGGGACCAGAAATGTATTTTAGTTTTAATAATGATGACGCCACTGAGTATTGTCGATCCACAAAGCGGTTCAGCGACTGACGATTAATTAGTGGCGCGTGATTTCGACGCTATTCGTGGTTTACTAAACTATTTAATTAATTATGTTCTTTCTATACTCCATATATCTTTTATCATTTAGAACATCAAGCCTTATTCTCTATTCAGGGGTAGGCAGAGGTTTAACTCACTACATTTTGCCAGGTATGTTAAGTCCCATCCTATTAGCATTTATGTAAGACTTCCAGACTCCAGGCTGATACGTAGTGCAGAAAAACTCTATATCACTCTAAGCCCCCTGGTATTGCAGATGTTCATAGTAGGCTCCTTTGCCCCATATATCATAAAAAAATACAATAAGTACATAATATAACGTGTATAATAAAGAAGATTATCTAAATTCCAATTAATACTAATGATTAATGAGCAATCGAGGTGCGAAATACGAAACATTGTGTAAGAAAACGAGGCTAATTGGTATTGTTTTGCTAACCAACTCGGAAATAGCTGTTCTAACCAAAATGGCATCACGTTTCCTACATTGTCAATGTAAATGTGCGGAAATTTTCTTCAGTTTACTTTTAATAAAGATAGGCCTTACTTATTAGATACTACCTTTACTCGTGGCTCCGCTCGCGTGAAAAAGGTTTTGCGAGTTAAAAGTCCCGCTTTATATTTTTCCATGATAAAAAGTAATCCAGGACATGACCCGTGTGCCAAATTGCATCGAAATCCATCCAGTAATTTTGGAGTTGTGCAGTAACAAACAAACAGAAAAACAGACAGAAAGACAGAAAAGTCTTACAAAGATCGCTAATTTGCGTTCCAATACTCTTCTTTAGCCGCCTCCTTTCTTTTTTATCACATTTCTTTAAATGTGCAGACACACCGGTTCTACTGCTATATTATATTATTATGTATAGATAATAATAATAATAATAATTTATTCACACTAAAACATACACAGAATCACAAAAAAACTAAAAATAGTGTTATGTAATTCATACAAAAGTTTAGGTCCTCTGGCTCCCAAACTAGGTGTATACCTGTATCTTGGGAGCCAGTATTCCACAATTAAACTAAGTATCTGGAACACAGCAAAAAATTCTGGTACATGATACAGATTTGAATAAGAAGCATCATCATAATACATGTTTCATGTGTATATGATAATTAGGATGATAGATAGATAGATAGATAACTATCGTATTGAGTTTCAACAAAGAGAACAATCGTTTAAAGACACTACAGAACAATAACAATACCATCATATTAATCATGTCGATATTAACGCATCAATGGATGGATTCCTCTAATCCCGGGATTAGGTATACCTGCGAGCATCTAATCCTTGGAGTCTACTTCCTACAGCAAATTAAAATTTCAGACGCCAACCGTATTTTCTTAAAAGCTTTTAAGCAAGCTTAATGGTACATTAACGAGAAAAACACTTCTTTTAGAAAATATTCCAATGCCGAGTTTTAGATGAGATTGTGAGTTGTGACCTCATAGCGTCCTTGAATCTCGAAGAAGCAATATTGTGAATAGCACTATTGTTTTCGCTATGACAATATACTATTCTCTGCTATTAATTATTCACTTATTAAATAGCATACATACATACATAAACGCACGCCTTTCTCCCATTGGGGTAGGCAGACTACAGAGCGCCAGGTGCTACGATCCAAGCATATCTCTTTCGCTTCTTCCACAGTAATCAGTCTCTTCATACATGCTCGTCGGTTACGAGAGCTCCTAATTTGACCCTCCTTATTTGTCAATCAATCAATCAAATCAGCCCATCTCCACCCACTGCTGGGTATAGGCCTCCTCTCTATCACGCCACTCTTTCCGGTTTTGTGTACGCCTCATCCACTGCTTTCCGGCACAGCTTACGATGTCATCTGACCATCGGGCTGGTGGTCTGCCTCTCGCTCTGTGGCCGTTCCTCGGGTACCACTCGGTGAGTGCCTTGGTCCACTTGCCGTCGTCCCATCTAGCCAAGTGACCCACCCATCTCCACTTCAGCTTGGCGATACGTGTGTCTACATCTTCAACTTTTGTGCGTCGTCGAATTTCTACGTTTGGCACACAATCTACCAAGTGAATACCTAGCATGGCCCGTTCCACGGCTCGCTGAGCTACGCGTATCTTATACATATGAGTTAGAGTGAGAGGACATGATTCGGCTCCGTAGGTGAGTATAGGCAGCACACATTGGTTGTAAACCTTGGTCTTTAGGCATTGCGGCATTTTTGACTTAAGGACGTCATATAATCTACCGAAAGCAGCCCACCCAAGCTGGATTCGCCTAGCGATCTCCATCAACTGAGAACCCCGGTCAAAAGACAATCGCTGACCAAGATAAATATAGTGTTTAACTGTCTCTATGGGGCAGTTATTAACGACGACCTTTGGCGTTCGTGATTGGTTGGCCATAATCTTGGTCTTGGTCATGGTCATCTTTAAACCAACGCTCTCAGACGCTTCGTGGAGCTCATTCAGCATGAGTTGGAGATCTGCAGCTGTCTCAGCTATAAGTACGAGATCATCGGCGAATCGTAGGTGCAACATGTGGCGGCCGTTTGCATTGACTCCTCTTTCACTCCAGTTAAGGATCTTTATTACGTCCTCCAAGAGGCAAGTGAATAGCTTTGGTGAAAGAGTGTCACCTTACCGCACGCCTATCCCAATCGGGGTGAGATTGGATAACCTGCGCACGCGCACCTGCATTGTGGCGGTCATATATAATTCCCGGAGGATATCCACATAACGCTTGTCAATGCCACAGCGATGGAGAGAATTGAACACCGCCCAGTGTTCAACACTGTCGAAAGCCTATTACATAGAACTTTGTCAAAAAGTTTATATACCTGTGAAAGAAGGCTAATGGGGCGATAATTTTTTAGTTTCGCTCTGTCACCCTTTTAGTGCAATATTGAAACAGATGCAATTTTCCAGGCCTTAGGCGAATTACCACCGGACAGAACTTTATTGAAAAGTACTGCCTACGCTTTAAGTAACGGAGCTCCACTAGCTCGTAGCATTTCCACATAAACTCCGTCCTCCCCAGATGCTTTCCCGTGTTTCATGTGGTTCAAGGCAAATTCAATCTCATTTTCCATGACTGGTGGTACCAACTCATCATCAAGGCGCTCAATTGGAAGTGCTCTTGGGTCTGTGCTGGGGATTCTGGTTCTGTTGTTTTTGATGTATATAAATCCGCGTAAAATTCCTCGACTGTTTTTATAATTTGTTCTCGATCCGTTACTATTACATCCGTACTATAGGTACTATCCGTTACTGTTACCACTCCTTATTTAACAAACATTAAATAGTATATTGCACACATTTTTAAAAATATTTGTAGAATATCTAAAAAATTAATAGGCACCATTCGGTGAATGAAGTGTTTGATTGATTTAATTTTCTGTCCATTTCTATGTACTCTATATACCCGGTCGGTCGTTCCGCTTGTTTGCCCAATCGGCATCAGCAACTCACGTCAGAAATCCTTTGAGTATATCGAGACTGCCTACATTTTGGTGTCCTAACCCACCTAACCAGCCGTATTTGACTAAAACTTTCCTTACAATCGGATATAGACCAGCAGAAACTGATATTTTCAACGGTGATTTCTGTGAATGGAGGGGTTCATGCCGTCATATAGTATTCGTCTCTATTTCTATGGTATTTGTTCTTCAAATGCATGCCCATAAGAGCAATGTAGTCTGTCAAGCCCCGCGACGGGCACCGGTGTCCATATATATTAGTGTTTTGACTGCCTCGGTGGCGTAGTTGTATTGCGTACGAGTTACGAGTACGGTTTGCGCGCTGAGGTCCTGGGTTCAACTCCGGGTCGGGCCAAAAAAAACTTTGTGACTGGGTTTTTCCATCTTAAAAAAATTACTCAGTCGCAGCTCGGAGTCAGGAAGTAGGCGGTGTGATACCCCCGTGCCTCGGAAAGCACGTAAAACCGTTGGTCCTGCGCCTGATCTCTCTCCGGTCATGTCGGATTGCCGTCTCACCGGACTATGAGAGTGAAGGAATAGCGAGTGCACCTGTGTATTGCGCACACACTTGTGCACTATAATATCTCCTGCGTACCTGGCTGATCGCCTTTGAGATTGGCCGCCGTGGCCGAAACTGGCTAGGAGGATTTCATATTAGTGTTTTCAATACATCTATATATATATAAGCGGGGCTTGACGTACTGAAACTGAAATAAATATAACTATAATTGTTACATTTTCGGGATTCTAATATATTTATCTCTGCACAACCAAACTGACTGTTACAGGTATCTTTGCTATTAAATCCTCCTTTCAATGTATACTAATATTATAAAGTGGAAAGATTTGTTTGTTTCTAATGGATAAACGTAAAAACTGCTGGACTGATTTTGAAAACTCTTTCACTAATAGGAATCTACATTACTCCTGAGTGCTATAGGCTACTACTTTTATCCCAGGAAAATATTTTTATCCCGGAAAAACTTTTTCAAACATGTGAAACCGCGAGTAGAAGTCTAGTCGATGAAAAGAAAAACAAACGGTTTTTTATTACATCTTATAACTGGATTTTATCAATTCTCTTACTTAAGCTCATCAAACATTAGAAAAATAATTAATGTCCATAAACACGTGGTCATTAAAGGACACATTACCAAGTGTGACAAGACGCGAGTTGTGATTCATAAAACAAAACTCGTAAACGAGGCGACCATTAAGCATTCGTAACGAGCCGAAATACATCCAAAGGACCATTAGGAAAGCGTGTTAGATTTGGGACGTTAAAATTGTGAGTAAAAACGTCTGTGTTTTGTCTGTGCCATACAGGTATAACCGACGTGTTCTTTTGTGTCTTTGTCATGAACTAAAAGTTGTATTGTAATACTAGCCTCATATATTATTACTGTCCCATTGCTGGGTGAAGATCATCTCTTCTTCTGAGAAGATTTAGGTTTTAGTCATCCACTCTTGCCTAGTAAAGTTTGGCAAAAGTTTTATGATAATTCGCGACCGCGGGAAGCCAGCAAAAGCTACGAATAAGAAAGCAGAAATAAATTGTAATTTCGTTTTCATCAGACTAGAAACATAATTCTTGTGAGCAATGGTAGTTATACAAGAGTTTAATATATGGACTAAAATATGGGCTCAACCGAAATCACTTAAGACAAAACCTTACAAGTTCCGAGTCATAAGTTAACGCAACCAAAGAGGTTTACGTAAAAACGAAACACCAAGGACATCTCTATTCAAACTAAGTAATGTTATTACGAAAGAGGATTATGTTTACACTGTGTCAACGCAGAAGGCACGGCCAGACTTATACGGTAACGCAAAGTGTAGACATCAATATCGAATGGAAACGAGGTTACCAGTTTCACAATAGGGTGTACACTTCCTTCAATTAGTTGGGTATTGTTTGAAAATACATGGCTTGTTGGGGTTCCGTTTTACTGTGTACTAAAGTTAAATACAGTTATTGCATTCGTCTATTGTAACATCGAATAATTTATGGACTTCTCGTTAATCAACGGGTCTGTGTTATTCTGGGACTTGTAGAATTGTTCGAAATATACAAAAGCAAAAAATACATATTTGTTTTATATAAGACAAAACCTCATGTTCAATTATATTTCAAAATAAGAATAACAAAAATGTATAATGGAAAACTGTGGATAAAATTAAAATATTCGGCTGCAATCAATTCATATTTGTTTCCATATTGTAAATATTTTTTATTTAGTTTAATTTTAAAATTGTTTATCATATTTTTTAAATTTATGCAGATAGAACCACGAGAGTAAATACTTAGTAGGAAATAAAAATGCAAGGCATAAAATATTTTTAATGAATAAGAACAACTAGGACTCGATATAGGTGTAACTACTTCCTACTACATTCTGTATTTTTTATTCAGCATTAAAATAAGCATATTCTGTGGATATCGCTGATTGCTCAAATGCGGAGGCTCATGCGATGATGTCGGAACGCATCATTCGATTTATTTACGACACGCATAATATCGCAAAATGATACAATGACGTGGTTGCAAGAGTCCGTCCGTGTCGATGCTACTGCTTTGTCCATTTCTAACGACACGCATCAGTATACAAGCATTGTTGTGGTGCATTGTAAGCAGTATAATTATTGAGCATATGATAATATGTTATTTATCAGGCTGACGAACACAGTGCAGAATCGAGGTGTGCTTTGTAATCCGTAGATCTGAGTTATTTTTATTGACTTTTTTTAGACTGACTCGGTGGCGTAGTTGTATTATGGTACGACTGCAATGCTGAGGTCTCGAGTTCGATTCCCGGGTCGGGTAAAGTGATATTGAGTTTTTCTATTCAGTATCAGCTCGGAGTCTGGAATTTGTGCCCGATATGGCGATAGGCTCGCCACCTATCACATCATGGGACGGAATAACGGCGAAAGTGGGTGCACTAGTTGCGCCACTCCCTACCCCATCGGGGATAAAAGGCGTGAGTGTGTGTGTGTGTGTGTGACTTTATTTACAATCGTGGTGACCTGCGATATAGAGAAAGAATGACTAATTTAGTTCATAAAAATAATTCAATCATCATAATACTATAGTTATACATAGGCAGGAATAGTTTCAGGTCTATCTGGAAGTCTATAGGGAAGGTCTATGCTCAGTAGTAGACGTCATGTGGCTGATGATGGTAATGAGGTATATTTATACCTACTACAACGCATCGCTTTGCCTTACGAATAAAAATTGTCATTTCGAATAACTTTTGTATCCGATCAAGCGATTGACTTACGCTTTATCGCATTATTGTATCACTATAACATTAAATAATTATGCCTCGGTGGCGTAGTTGTATTGCGTACGCGTTACGAGTACGATTTGCGCGCTGAGGTCCTGGGTTCGAATCCCGGGTCGGGCCAAAAACATTGTGACTGGGTTTTTCCATCTTAAAAAATTACTCAGTCACAGCTCGGAGTCAGGAAGTTGGCGGTGTGATATCCCCGTGCCTCGGAAAGCACGTAAAGCCGTTGGTCCTGCGCCTGATCTCTCTCCGGTCATGTCAGATTGCCGTCTCACCGGAATATGAGAGTGAAGGAATAGCGAGTGCACCTGTGTATTGCGCACACACTTGTGCACTATAATATCTCCTGCGTACCTGGCTGATCTCCGTTGAGATTGGCCGCCGTGGCCGAAAAACCGGCTAGGAGGATTTCATTTCATTTCAAATAATTATAAACAGCCTTCGTCAGATGATAATTGTTAGTTAGATACCTACCTCTTAAACAATGCATGAGTGCACACACGCGAATATTGTTGCCAAGCATGTCAAAGCAGGACATCCTGATGTGGCCTAATACAATGAGTACACAACTTCCCGGCGATAGACGGTTCTTACCTGGCTGAATGCCGAAATACTTAACGATTTGGTTATTGTCATAGGATTCAATTCACAACCGAGTTCTGAGTGGTAGCTATTGAAACTGTTATTATGCGGACTCTTTCGGGCTTCTTTCCAAGAAAAGCTTGAAGTATTATTACTTATTTTATTCATTATTGTTTTGTTCTAGTGCTATGTTGACCGTGAACGTTAAGTCTCTACTTTGATTTTGATGTTATAGGATAAAATTGTAATATTTTTGGAATAACACAACACTCAATGTTTCTGATATTGACGCACGTTTGGTGAAATACCAGTACTTTCCTAACGTTTTGCATCAAAACGAATACTACTAACAGACGATTAGATTTGGTATCATGCGACCAATTCGTCACGCGGTACAGTCTTCACGCCACACGATCGAACCGTACCATGCGATGTCCAGTTGTATCCAACCAAGTTTGATGGACAAGCCATCGAACCAACCGTACCAACAATAATAATAATAATGTCCATCGAACCGTGCCCCACACGATGAGATATGGTTCGATGGCATACCATTTTAATGGTTCGGCTGTACCAAATCGCATCGTATGTGCCCACTTTAATAATACGCCATTTGTTATTAGAACAATATTTTATTAAATACAATAATCATTCAAATAAAACTTCTCCTCGCCTAAATAATATCGGATACAATTTGTAAAATGTAAACACAAATAGGTGTTGAAGATTGAATTAAACCGTATTCCGTAACAATAGTGCTCAAGTTTTCTTCGAGTCCTCTTTAAAAGTAAACAGCCGGTGATGATAATTAGTAGAAGCTGTAGGAAGTTTACATTAGCTTGTACAAACTTCGTTAATAAAGCTTCATTCCCGGCTCATTATCACTTAACAAAAATTTAATTTGTAATTAATATTGCTACATCTTTACTTTGTTATTCTCCTTTCATGAATATGATATTTATTTAATTTCAGATTTAATACATATAGTTAAATTTAGAGATAGATTTGTAGTTTATTAGCTTGTTATGATAAATTGAAAATTGTGTAGGATTGGAAAAAAAAATTACTAATATAAACAAACACTCAACATTTCTATTAATTTTTTTTTGAAAGCTCAATCTAAAGTGGCTAAAGCTCCGTCTATATCATAAACGCAAGTTACTGTAATAGTGACACAACGAACAGGTACGTTACATATTTTGAACCTTATCGCACTAAATTTAGCAAGACGTTCATATGTTTATTTTTAATCTAGTCAAAACCATGTAAGCATTGTCTCCATGGTTGATATTTGGCCCTCAAAGAAGACAAAAGGACCCCCAGCGGGCAACAGTCTTGACACCGATATGCTATTGTCCACTGTAACATTGTCCGCCATCGATTCAAGACGTTACTACATAATGGTTGTGGGTTTTCGTTCAAATCCACCCTGATTGATGAATAATATTAGTCACGGATGACGGAATGGTCGTCATTTTTGAAAATTTATTCTAGTATTATGAACTCATTCAAGAAATGGCGCATTTAGATTCGTATATAAGCTCACAAAGTAGAACTGTCAATGTAATGGTAACACGGTTCCTATTTTCGGTAGAGTAACCATTTACTTTATTGTCTTGCGTGTACAGTCACTAGCATAACTACTTTTGTGTTCTTACTAATTTTTTTTTCTCTTCCCAAAAATAAAATAAAAGAGATTTGCTTTACTTCATACGAAGGAAATTTTGTTTCAGTAACTTAACGCGTATATATAGGCGATTCGAAAATTTTATTTTGTACAGTTATTTATGATGCTGACTGTACATATATTGATCTTAATACTAGTTAAGTACTAAAAATTCAAATAGACATAGTTTGTGGTTAAGCAGGTGATAGGGTGTTAGTATCCGGTCGGAAAGCGACCACCGTACAAAAGGTGTTCCTCGCCATAGTGGACCACATAAGTGTGTCGCGTTCCGGGGTCAGCCTGTGTATGTCCGGTTTCGAACATACGGGCATAATTATGTCAACTGACGGGAAATAATCGCTTGTCAAAACTCTATCTGGCAGCCACTGTACTCACAATCAGGGACAATGGAGTTGCGTTGCCATGCTCGCGTATAAAAATTCCAAAATTATACATTTGTTAAATTTTGTAAAATATAGGATATAAGTTCTTCCATCCGTACTTTTAAGGCCATAGTGACTGTGGGTCTGTTACGCAATCACGGCTCCGAGACTATCACGTCCTCACACCCACCACTGCAACTCCTGTAAGCCAGGATCGGCAGTGGCAGGCATTTTATGGCACGAAGTGGTGAAGCTCTCTGGGTGCACTAATTAGTCTTAATCCGCAACGAAGTTAATAAAATAGAATAATAGGGAGGAGTTATATATTTTCCACGTCATTCCATAGCAAAGCGGGAGGCAAAATAATGAACTAAAAATTATTGAGACTTTTACAACTGAAAAAGCCAGATGCAAAGCACCACGGAATAAATTTTAAAGGGCCCTATCATTTGAGCTGTTACATTTGATTCCAATAGTAGGTATGGCAAAAACGTCGGAAAGCACTCAAGGCTAAACCACTGAAACGATTTCGATTAAATTTGCTATGGAGAGTTGAGAACCCTCGGAAGGACATAGGCTGCTTTTTATCCCGTGAAAATATAAAGTGGGACTTCCATCCCGGCCAACTTTTTCACGCGAGTGGAGCTGCAAGCAAAAGCTACTTTAATGTATGGTTACTTGATGACCTTGAATACAATAGTAACTCCTCTAATTTCTATGACATTGTCAGTAAATGGCCTTTGTCGCGGTTACAGATTCCACGGCAATGACAGTGATCTTGATTTTTTCCTAAAACTTTTTGCGATGAGCATTTTTGTCAAATGTTTTTACACCAAAAAAACACTAAGTGAGGTAGCCTTATTGTGTTGCCGGTACATGACTCGTGTCGCAAAAAATCTGAGTTATGAACGCTCATTAATTTACCTGCAAACGGTTCATAAATGTTACTTCACTGTTATAAAGATGTGAAAAAGTTTTTTTTTTATAATCTCTCTCAGTATAATGTAATATAAAATCATTTTATTCTAATGCCTTTTTAAAAATAGCGAAATTCGAGGGATATTCATAAGTTTCTATAAGTCAAAGTCCGTCCAGGTATTATCTCACTGTGTATTTTGATACCAATTAGTCAAATGCAAGATTTTGAAGAACAGTAATTACTACAAGAAGAAAATTGTTACTATATGCGGAGCATAACGCAATGGCAGGCAATGCTTTTTAATTCAAAGTTGTGGTTGATATAGCTACTGAATACTGATATTTATATGGACGACAGTGGCGCTTATCAACAAGCGGCTTAATCACCGTCATTCGGCCGTATGAAAAATTGTACGGTACAAAAAATTACAATCTATTTTTAATCGCAATCAAGTCCGCATACTTTTTTCCTTGAACAGTATCCTCTAAAAATGACATAAACAAAAAACTTTGAAGACCGTGCGAAAAGTCCAATAGGTACTATTAATTTCCCATGATTCAGGCTTGTTACTTGTTTGACTTAACTTATGGCCTTGTTCATATAATTCATAATGCGTTTTTGTCTAATGCTTTTCGATTTGTTTTTTTTTTAACATAAGTTCTTTGTACTTTCAATGAGTTTTTATGTTCAGTGTAATATTGTATTAGTGCCATGCATCATGATATCGGCAATGATTAGAATGAATAATAGAATTTAACCTAGTTTATTGATTAGAATAAACATTTTTGAATTTAATTTAAGTAAATAATACATGTATTCCTATACGATTACACGAAATAATCAATACAGTAAAAGTAAGAAGTCATGTTTCTATTTTATACGGTATCAAAATTTAAAGCAATGAACGCATCCAAAACCATAGTCGCATTTTTTTCTTATCTCTCTAAGCTAATTCTTGCAATCCTTACACACTACCTACCGATATCAGTTGAGATAAAATTGCAGAATATGAATACAAAATTGAAAATTCATAGCGTGCTTTGCGCGTGCCTCATATTGTCTACTAACGTAGATAGGCAGTTAAGATTAATATTAAACGTTTCGTGTGCACATGATAATTGCTGCTCAACTAGTTCAAAATTTGCATACAAAGTTTACGCATTAACTTAGAATAAAACATTAACGAACAACATAGAACGAAATTAAAATTGTTTTAATTTACCAGAAATCTTGTGTAGTGTTTTTTAATACAATTTTATGACTTGATTAATGTAAATAATAATACGTTTATTCACCCAGACGGCATTTAAACATTATAGCATAAGCTTTTATTTACTAAGACGAATTATTATCTAATTGTATCTTATTGTTTTGTGTACCTTATTTTAATTAATATGGCTATAATTGCGCTTCGAGGAATAGTAGTATATATCCGTATTATATTATATATATTGTCAAGTGGTAATCGAACGCTCCGCTTGATAAGATGTATTCACTGCTTGGTCTATTATTGCAAAATTACGATTATTCCAAATTTGTTTGATATCATATTAGCAAATAATTGTCGAACACACGTTAATTATTGCTTATCTGAGCATTTAATGTTTCATTGTTCGAATTTATCCCCTTGAGTATTAATAATGCACGCGCCTGTATAACACCGCAACGCATTAATTTCGGCCAAGAATGTTTTACACACGCATGATAATTAGCCTTGCTTAGTTCTTTGTTCGCACGTAATAACCACAGAACTGATAACCGCTGGACATATACTTGAGTTAAGACCGCGATTCGGTAACGTAATGTACAATATCCTTGGCTAGAATGACCGAGGATAAACGTTAAACAGCTCAATATTTGTGGATGTATGGAGCTTACGCTTTCGTTTTAAGAGACGCACAAGACTTAGTTGACGATGAAAGATTTGGCTGCACATAAAAATACACTTTATAGGCCACCCATAAACGTGGTCAGTGGGTAACGGAAGACTCTATTAAAACGGAGTCGAAAATCCTATAAAATTTACGTTCGCGCATGACGTCGTAAATGGACCCTGTACAGCGAAATAAACCTGAGTCAATAAAATTCGGGGAAAAGAGTATTTCTACACACTGGCAATAAAGTATACTTTAACGATTGCCCTTACATATACCAGTAAACATTGCGATATACCAAATAGGTCTATGGATAGGTCATAAGACGATTGAAGACATTTCTTTTTAAAGGGCACTAGCACTCTATACTATAGTAAAAGGGACCTTATTCCTAAGCTTACACTGCTTGTCAGCCCTGCCTTTAAAGAGCTCTACCTTTTGAAGAGTAAAATGTATCCATAATTTTCGAGATAAGTGTTAGTTAGGCTTGTGACATCCTCTGGAGTAGAGAATTCTCAGTCCGCAAAAGCGTCTTGAATTTTTCACTTTGGCGTAACAATATAGATGTATTTAACAGTTAACACTGGCTGAAATAAATCGCTATAGTGTAATTTTATGAGGTAAGTACTTGGATAGACAGTTTCTTAAAAAGACATACAGAAATATCATTCCCATGTTCCCAATCCTTCTACAATAGCGGGAGACACAGTCTTTTAGTTTCATAATCAGTGCCACGACTTGCGCGCAGGTACTATCCCAAAGTGATGGCTGCTTACGACACATTCGTGACTGTAGTCTGTACTCGGTATATGCGACACCGAGTTGCCACACTTTTATTGGCTTGAAAAATCCTAACAAATTAACTGCGACGAAACACTAACAAATCGAATCTATTACAGCTGTTAGTCTAGTTAAGATAACATTTACGAAAGTATTTGTTGGAGCTATGATTTAATTAATTTTGTATTTAACTTTATCTATTCTGAAACATAATTTTACTTTAGATAGAATCAACGCCCAATTGTAACAAAACACGAAAAATCGCCCTAAAATGTCCCGAACAGACTACATTCAAAACTCTTTAAAATAACTCAGTACAATACTATCTATTCATGTCAGTGACATTACAACCTGCACCAACTTCACCGAAGCTTCTCGGGCAGGGCTAGATTAGTCTAAAGGCACATTAGGGATCTGCCTAGGGGCCCGGCATCGACCAGGGGCCCTACGTACCGAGGAAAAAATTGAAAAATATATTTAACGATTTTAATTAGGTTGCGGTAGATAAATATATTTTAAGAAGCCGGGAAAAGGTAAGGGACCCAAAGGGGGCAATGCCTAGGGGCCCCAACATCCTTAATTCGGCTCTGTTCACGAGGCATGTTTCGGACAAATGAAGCGGATTTGCAATCAGCGGTCGCGGGCGTGCTTCCACCGTCGATTGTTGCGGCGCTTTACACAGTAATGTCCCATTGACAAACTCGTGGCAATCGACATTTGCTTGAGTACCCTTAATTAAAGCGTGTAATGAATTATGCATGTCCTTTGTCGAGGTAATGACTGTTTAACAATCCAGATGCGTTACATATAACGTTAAACTGATTGATTATGAAAGATTTGAATTCATACACATTCCAAAATTTAAAAAAACAATCGTCAATGTACAGAAGGAGGTATTTAACGTAAAAAAAAATATTCTACCGTTTTAAATATAGCAAAGTAATAAATGTGCAATTCTTTGCCTCAAGCTTTTTCCGTAACGACTAAAGAAGTAACAAATAAATCAAATATAATTTACTCGTGGTAGGTCTCTCATATATAAGAGTACGTCTGGATGGGTATCACCGCAAGATCTATTTCTACCGCCAAGCAGCAGTGTGCATGCTCTGTTGTGTTTCGGTTTGAAGGGCATTGTAGCCAGTGTAACTACTGGACATTATGAGACTTACAATTTAAGTCTCAGGATGACGAGCGCAATGGCTTGCCACACAGTACTTTGTAACTCGAGGTGCTGGATGGTGTTGCTACTGATTATGGGTGGTCGTTTCGCTTGCCATCAGGCGAACGGCATGCTCGCCTCGTCATTCAATGCGGTAAAAAAAGTAGTTCATTTTCTAAAATTCGCAACTAATAATATAAAACCACTCGTCCTCATAACCAAAATATAGAGACGTACGTAGAGTACAGACATAACGTAAATCTACGTGTATTTACATAATCTAGCCATTTATCTAAAGCATAGAAAGCAGAAAATGTTTGTGACGAAATTGCCTCATTATTTACGAGTTCATAAACAAAATGCTAAATACGCAACTGGAATATACGACTGTTTTATCTAACAATTGTCAAGAAAAATATAGAAACGAATATGTTTTTACAAATAAATTAAATGTCGAAACTTATTTTATAATCGCATCTAAGGCAAATAGTACCATGCTATACTATAATCGTTATTTGAAACCATTCAGTTCAAAGTATACAAGCAGCTGCTAGTTTTCATTATATTTCGCAACATAAAGCCTCATCTACGTAATACGTACCTAGTTATTAATATACCACCTCGTAACACCTACCTTATTAAATAAATTGTTATCTTTTTGTACTCTTACATAATTACGTATAGTGTCGTTTTTCTTTTTGCTCATCATTACTATTTTACGTAAGGAAACATTCTAAAACGATGTTTATGAAAAAAAAAACCGGCCAAGTGCGACTCGGGCTCGCGCATAGAAGGTTTCGTAAAATTTACGGTTTCCGCAATATTTCCTTTATCTGTGCTTAAAACGTAACGTAAGACGTTGCTTCGTACCAAATTTCAAGATTCTGAGTTCACGGGAAAGTACCCTGCAGCTTTGATTCCCTTGCGATTTTCAAATTGCGGAAATTTGCAGCATAAACGGCTGTATCTTTTGATTGCGTTGGCTTAGAAGTTTGATTAATTCACAATTCCACAGTACAGTAGACCAGTCACCAGAGTGATGTAAATTTCAGTTTAATACCTCCACGCGTTCCTGAGAAAAAGGGTCTTGACAGACGGACGGACGGACAACAAAGTGATCCTATAAGGGTTCCGTTTTTTCCTTTCGAGGCACGGAACCCTGACAACGGCCATATTTAAAACAGAAAAGTACCTTAACTCTATAACCCATTGAGTTTAGTTTTCACCAAACACAGCAAATTGACGGGAATGCCTTTCAAATCCTCGTACATACCTTACATAAGTTGACGGACCACATCCGATATCAAGCGGAACCGTATGTAATCAATATTGAACGCGTTTCCTGATGTGAAGTGATTGCTCTTTAGATGAACAGCTTTATTTGATGTAATACACGCAATCGGAAAGGTGTTGACGTAACACTTTCGACCATACATTACTTACACTTCAACAATGGGGTTTAAAGCCCACACTTACTCAAGCTTTTATCTTTAAATGGATAAGTAAAGGCGCATCTGGTGCACTTATGTTTATTCCCATAATCTGACAGGGGGCTAGCCTTTTTTTTTTTTTTTTTTTTATTGCCAGTATAGGCAGACGAGCTAGCGGCCCGCCTGGTGGTAAGCGGCCACCGCTGCTCATGGACTTGGCAATGCCGGGGACACAGACAAGCCGCTGCCTACCGTAGGGACAATACTCTTTTTAAACCTCGTTTGAAGAAGGACAGGTCATAGCGCTCAGGGAACACCGACACAGGTAGTTCATTCCAGAGCTTACACGTACGTGGTAAAAAAGAACGCTGGAACCGTACCGTTCGGGAACGGTACGAAGAGACGAGTACGGGAGCCTATCGCCATATTCGGCACCAATTACAAATTCTGAGCTGTAATTAAGCTGAAAAACCCAAATTATTTTACTCAACTAGGGAGTCGAACCCGGGACCTCAACACGATAATCGTATCCCAAAATAAGTTTCCATCTCACACATAAAAGTTATATGCTTCGTAGGGGAAAAGTGCTGCGATGTTTTTATGGTGGCCTATTGCAGGTCAGTTCGTCAAGCTTAGAAAATTAACATAAAATTTTTAATGTAGATATGTGGTGTAGCAATTCGCAGACAAATGTTTCTGCGTGTGCGGCCGGGCTTAGCTAACATTTTGCATATAACCACAGGCATAGCGGAGTCTTGCTTCTTGAGTCTTGATTCGTGCATCATACTAATATTATAAACCCGAAAGTTTGTAAGAATGTATGGATGTATGGATGTTTGTTCCTCTTTCACGCAAAAACTATTAATCGGAATTCGATGAAATTTGGCACACGGATAGACCATGTCCTGGATTAACACATAGGCTACTTTTTATCCCGGGAAAATACAAAGCAGGACTTTTATCCCGGGAAAACATATTCACGCGGGCGGAGCAGCGGGCAAAAGCTAGTTTATAATAAAATTCTGGTGTTATTAATTGCTTAACAAGATAATCAACATGGCAAGAAGGTTAAAAAAAATCAAGAGTTTATTCAGTCAATTATAACTCTTTATGTAACACATTACGAAAAAAACGTACAACTGTAACAATCTATGCTTGGAGAATCTATAACATAATTATAAATAAAATGATTACAAGTCACTAGTAAATTAATCATAACAGTTGTCTCAAAACAAGTCAATTAATATCAACAATGATTTCAATCAAAACTCGATTTGTAATTGAAATGTGTAGTCACTTATAGAATAATAATGGCGAATTATACGGCGACCTTCACCTATCACAATTGGAATCAGATGTCCACACTCCACACCGACTCCTTATTGAGATCGCATTGTTGATAGCATTCTAATGATATTATAGAACAAAAATGCGGGGCAAGGTTGGTACGTTACGGAGTAATGAAATATGTTTTATATGAGCATAGCGTCGCTTAATGCTTGTGAGCTAGGACTATATTATCATGTCAGTGCTTGAGAAGGCATACTGACTGAAGACGTCTGC
Source organism: Lapara coniferarum (assembly GCA_949316025.1). Taxonomy (NCBI): domain Eukaryota; kingdom Metazoa; phylum Arthropoda; class Insecta; order Lepidoptera; family Sphingidae; genus Lapara; species Lapara coniferarum. Next base: position 30,943,394 of record OX438920.1, on the reverse strand, counting down.
TAGACTGATATTAGTTTAACTTGGAAGCGTAATTTAAAGAGAAGTACATTATGCATAGAGTTTCAACGCTATTATTATCTAATAATGAACAATAATAAAAACTATTGAAAGACATTCTCTTTGATAGACATAAATATTTTCTATGAATTTGCATTGTCATCATTAACATTCAATATAGTAACATACAACGCATCTAATACATAATCTGTACGTAATGCGATGTATCTAACTATTTTATGTAACAATTTTATTGCGTAACTTGCATAATTTTAAATAATATAACGAACTTTAGTTTTTGCCGACTCATTTCTTGAACGTTCAAATCCGACTTGACGTAAATAATTACCACTCATATATTGTACCCTTTGTAGTGACATTGTTTAATCAGATTGGCTAAGATTGTCCTTGGCAAAAATAAAAGCAAATTCCCGCCAAGTTAATTGCTCATCTAAACCAAAGATAACATGCTTCTGGCAGTGAAAAATTATTCCACACAACTTTTCTGTTAATAAAATTATTTTGCATGTGTTGTAGTAAACAATATTTATTATTTAGATATTTGAATGCTATTATTTTCCATTATTTAATGAACTGATATTTAGTTCACGACCGGCATGATGCTAAGCGGAATAAGAATATCATTAATTAAAAAAGCACATTGAAATAACGCACTGTAACTCTATTGTTAACAAACGTTGATCAATAACTATTTTGTTGTCTCATTAAAGTTACTTTCTTCCTAACGCATAATATCTTGTCACGCTTTAGCCGTACCTATTTGCATTTTGCTTACGGCATGAATGGCGTAGCTCTACGAGGAAGTAGAAGTCTTATGTCTCAGACGACGAGCGCAGTGGAATGCCACACAGCTCTTAGTAACTCAAGGTGCTGAATGGTGTTGCTACTGTTTATGGGTGGTCGTGTCGCTTACCATCAGGGGAACGGCATGCTCGTCTCGTCATTCAGTGCAAAAAAGAGAAGTATCACTATCTCACAAAAGACCGAAGTGAAGAGACAACTTGCTTAATCGTTTCATATGGTATCCGAAATCTCATACACCTTAGAACCCTTGCCAATGCTTTTTCCTTTCCCTGAGGCTGGCAGCGCTTCCATGATATTTTTCAAATTATCGGTGTTTATGGGCGATTGATAGGTATCACTTATATAGATATCATTATATCTATACTAATATGAAGAGTTAGTAGAGTAGCGACGATAGCCTAGTTGGGAATGGAACGGTCTACCGAGACAATGTCCGGAGGTTCAAACCCAAGGCAGACACCTCTGACTTTTCGAAGTTATGTGTGTATTGTTTATCAATTATCGTTCGCTTTAACGGTGAAGGAAAACATCATGAGGAAACCTACATACCTGAGAATTCTATAAGAATTTCGAGGGTATGTGAAGTCTGCCAACCCGCATTAGGCCAGCGTGGTGGACTAAGGCCTGAACCCTCTCAGTAATAGAGGAGGCCCGTGCTCAGCAGTGGGCAATATATAATACAGGGCTGATTGCATTGCATTGCATGAAGAGTTTGTTTGTTTGTATACTAAGCTGAAGAGTTTGTTTGTTTGAACGCGCTAATCTCAGGAACTACTGAACCGATTTTGAAAATTCTTTCTCGAATAGGAATAAGTCCTGAGTGAAAAACTTTTTCACACGGGCGGAGCCACGAGCATTACTAGTAGATAGATAAAAAGTTTATAGTAGCTATATGAACATGTCCAAAAACGAACTCAAAATCTAACCAAGATACTTTATAGTATATATATAGATAGTACTTTCAAAAAACTAAGCCTGTGATGCAATTTGTATAATTTTAAAGTCCTCCGATTTTGAGACTTATGTAATTTTATTTTGTTTAAAAAATACGCTTAATATTATGAAAAAGTTGGTTATAAATGGAGGTCTCTAAAAATATTTTTAATGGATCCAATATCCATGTTTTTGCCCCTTTAATATCCATAAAGTTTGAGCCTGGTTAAACTTTGAGGTCCATACAAAAAGCGGACATCTCCATAACACTCAACATACATTACGAACGTAACATAAGACAAACTTTGCTTATTGACTCTTTTGGCAATTCCTTCTATAAGTTAAACGCATCTCTTCTAAAGTCTTCTTCTTCTAAAGTCGGATCATCATTTACTGGTGGTAGAACTCACATGTAAAGGTCCGTCTGGGTGGGTACCACCGCAATGTCTTTTTTACCGCCAAGCAGCAGTGTGCATGTATTGTTGTGTTTCGGTTTGAAGGATATTGTAGCCAGTGCAACTACTGGACATAATGAGACTTAACATCTTAATGTCTCAGGATGACGAGCGCAGTGAAATGCCTCACAGTACTTTGTAACTCAAGGTGCTGGATGGTGTTGCTACTGTTTATGAGTGGTTGTATCGCTTACCATCAGGGGAACAGCATGCACGTCTCGTCATTCAACTACATAAAAAAAATTAAAAATATCTAATACTAAAAACCTGAAATGATTACCTTACATTGCCACAGTTCGCTTACAATAGTGAACTATCAGGTGATTTATAATAGGTGCTTTACCTGCAACAAACAGAAATAATGTGTTAGTATATGTGATAATTAATTACAACTAAAAACATTGCTATGCATTGTCGTTTTACGTTCTGCATACATCATACAATTTACCAACAGTAGTTAATAAAATGACAAGTTGGATTGTAATTATTCATTAAAACATGCTACTACGTGCGAAAATATAACCCTCTAGTATTGCTCGTGGCTCCGCCCGTGTGAAAAAGTTTTTCCGGTATAAAACTATTTTCCCGTGATAAAAAGTAGCCTATAGCACTCAGCAGTAATGTAGCTTAGTTTTAGTGAAAGAATTTTCAAAATCGGTTCAGTAGCTCCTGAGATTAGCGCGTTGAACCAAACAAACAAACTCTTCAACTTTATAATATTAGTATAGATTTCGTATTTTAATTTACTACCTACTTCAATTGTAGAAAGTTGAAATTAGACCAGTAGAATAGGCCGTTTTACATAAGACTAGGCTAGCGGCTCCGCACACGTATAAGCCTTTCACTGAGATCATTTAGCTTTGATTAGACTCTCGAATGTGATTTATCTGTATATTAAAGTTTTATCAAAATAAGTTAGTTCGTAGATAACACGAAGAAATAGACAAAAATAAATGAAAAGCGTGTGTAGGTTTAAAAACGTGGGAATAATCTGAAGTAAGAAATGGCTTTATTTCGAGCGTTATTTATATCTCACAGGCACGCCAATTTATTAATTACTATGTGTTTTCTCGCGGCATCACCAGCGTGAAAATTTCCGCTAAAATCTCTAAATTACTGCAGCTATCCATTGCGCTTTCAATACGACACGAGCGCCATCTACTTAAAAATCTGATTAAAAATTCAAATATCTCCAGTGGAGAAATTACAGGAATGAAATTAGGCTTTGTTTTAATACAGCACATGGTCTATCCGTGTGCAAAATTTTATCCAAATCCGTTCAGCAATTACTGCATTTACTTCTAACAAATATCAGAACATTTTCACAATCTTTCGTATTTATGTAATTAGTAAAGTAACGAAATAAGTTATACAAGATAATCTCTTTGTTCTAATAATATACAATACTAGTAGTGCTCGCCGCTCCGCCCGCGTGAAAAAGTTTTTCCGGGACAAAAATAGTTTCCCGGGATAAAAAGTAGCCTATAGCACTCAGGAGTTATGTAGCTTCCTATTAGTGAAAGAATTTTCAAAATCGGTTCAGTAGATCCTGAGATTAGCGCGTTCAAACAAACAAACTCTTCAGCTTTATAATATTAGTATAGATATAAGTACATACATACATACACACTCACGCCTTTTATCCCCGAAGAGGTAGACAGAGACGCAAGTAGTGCACCCACGTTTCGCCGTGCGTACCTATTCTGTCCCATAATGTAATAGGGGTCGACCCTATCGCCATATCAGGCACAAATTCCAGACTCCGGGCTGATACTGAATTGAAAGTCCAATATCACTTTACCCAACCCGGGGATCGATCCGGAGACCTCAGCAATGCAGTCGTATCGTAATACAACTACGCCAGCGGGGCAGTCAACCTAATGGTCTGGTCAATAATAATTTCATCCGTATGCATTCGTCCTTTGGTAAAATAACCTTGTTATTATGGACGCATGATTGCCTACGCGCAGATAGCTGACCATTACCGATGCACCGCACATACAATATGATATGTTAGGACCTACAAACACATGAGTTATTAATATAGCCTCGATTATATCGTAATATTTCGATAACCTATTGTTATTAAAATAATATGAATATATACATGATACATAAATTCGATTACGTTTACTAGTCCATAATTATTTCTTCAATTACTGTTTGTAGGCTCGCCCCGTATCACATCATGGGACGGAATAATGGCGAAAATTGGGTGCACTAGTTGCGCCTCTGCCTACCCCTTCGGGGATAACAGGCGTAAGTGTGTGTGTGTGTGTGGGTGTGTGTGTGTGTGTGTTACTGTTTGTAGTGTTTTTATTATTATTATGAAATGTCTTGTTTACTTTCGCGCACGCATCAGTCTTCACCGAAGCTTGTTGAAATGTTTGAAACACGTATTCGGGTCAAGTTTGTGCGGGTTAAGCGGTACACCAGATTTATATGGGCAAGTTTACATCAAATTGTTATAACAGTATACATTTCGTGTAATTGTAGCATAAAGAAAGTTTGGAATGAGAGTTCATGAAATATGTACTTTTGTCCCACGGCTGGGCAAGAATTTCCACATAAGCTATTACTGTTACTACAATATTATAATTGGCTACAAAAAATTATGTGCACAACAAAACATTCACAACTTCATGATATTTAAAGGAAAGTAGTCATTCCTATTCTTAAATATTAGCTCGATACACTCTTAAATGATTTTCTATTCAAAACCCACGATTCGCCGTTCCGAAAACGCTCTGATTTTTTAAAGCTTCATTGATATCCATTCCCTGATACACAAAAACTACAAGAACAATCAAACACCTGCAAAAACGTTCCTTTGTACTAAAACTCCGTTTTTTGCACACGATCTTGAACAAGTACGACTAGGAAAAAACTTTTGTTACGTTTCTTATCGAATACGTTCGTAAAGCTGCGTAAATCAAATCACAATACCCGCGCGGAATTATTACAGGTAAAAGTAAAACTAGGTCGTGTTTCGCATTCGTGGCAAGTCCATTTGCGACCGGTGTTATACTTGGCGGGCTATTGTCTCGTCGCGTGACGATCCAAGCCACTCTTATTAACTCTTTATTAAGTTTATTTGCTGTATTTTTGCTTACCACTGTATGGCAAGTTAACTATATAATTATCATTTAAGGATTAGTTCGATTCGTAATAATATTATTTTGACTGCCTCGGTGGCGTAGTGGTATTGCGTACGCATTACGAGTACGATTTGCGCGCTGAGGTCCTGGGTTCGAATCCCGGGTCGAGCCAAAAAAATTGTGACTGGGTTTTTTCATCTTAAAAATTTACTCAGTCGCAGCTCGGAGTCAGGAAGTTGGCGGTGTGATACCCCCGTGCCTCGGAAAGCACGTAAAGCCGTTGGTCCTGCGCCTGATCTCTCTACGGTCATGTCGGATTGCCGTCTCACCGGACTATGAGAGTGAAGGAATAGCGAGTGCACCTGTGTATTGCGCACACACTTGTGCACTATAATATCTCCTGCGTACCTGGCTGATCTCCGTTGAGATTGGCCGCCGTGGCCGAAACTGGCTAGGAGGATTTCATTCAATAATATTATTTTAGTTGTTCCACTCTTATCCGTGATCGTTGTTCTTTGTTTTTTTAACCGACTTCAAAAAGGAGGTTCTGTATTCGATCCGTTTGTATGTATGTAAATTTGTAAGGCCGCGTGTTTCTCAAAAACTACTGATCCGATTTGGATGTGGTTTTCGATGTTTAAATGTATAGTTTTCAGGGAACGTTTTAGTATGTAATTTATGAAGATCTGATGAAGATCTTCGGAGATACACAATGGAACTCTTCAATTACTAACAGCAGATGATCCACGAATGCTGCAATCGTACGTCTATAATGTATTGTTTACACTATTCTATAATTAACTACCAAAAACAGCAATAAATGAAAACTTTTTAACAAAAAATAATTGAACATGTTCTTAATGTTTTTTGATCGCCTTCCTTTCATTAACTCTAATTGGTGATGCTTGTTCATTTATCGACAGTGTTTTTGTGACCAAAAATAATTCATGTGCGTTTCGTCCCAAGAGTATTTCTCCGTGATAGGTATTCCATTGCGTTCCAACGCATTACATATTTTTTCCATTTTATCATGGTTGATTACATTGTTTGTAATTGACTCTATCTGTTTGTTATCTATTGGACATCCCAACCGAATGATAGTCGATATGGTATATTTACAAATTGTGTACTTTGTATAGAGTAAGATAAATATTTAAACACAAATATACCCAAAAAGGCCGTTCCCGATTTCTCCGTTGTTTGTTTAGGCGCAAAGATGGCTATCGTGTTTATGTTAAAAATTATAACAGGAAAAGTTTAGAATAGATTAATATGTGTCAAATATTATTTCTATGTCAATACAAATACTAAGGAATAAATTTATACGAAATAAATGTAAGTAAAGTATCAAAAGCATTTTTAAACACAAACTTTGATGTTTTATTTCAAGAATATATAAGTGTGTTCGATTAGCAAAAAAACAATTTTAATTATAAATCAAAGGAAAATAAGTACATGTATTTACAAACTTTGCAAGAATAATAAAAGGTTTATTGTAATGTAGCAACTAGTGAGCTATTTATAACACCTAACTACTTGTAAGGCGTAAATAATGTTTGTTAATTTCGATATGTTAAAAAGCGATGTTTGATTATTCTAACAGTAATCACTTACATAATTAATAAAGTAACGAAGAATACCTGTTAGGTGAGCACTGAACTATAGGCACACTATTCATAACCTTTTATGAATTTGCAATAAAGTCGAATGAGAAAGTAAAGCTACGAAACGGTAAATTAATTTGTTTTAGTCATAAAAACAACTTAATTTTATATCACAGATTTCGAAATATCGATCACCGACATCGATACTCAATAAAACGTCAATTACGTACATAAATTACAATCAATTACACCTCTAGAAAATAGAATCGAACTTATGGTATTATTACCGGTGGTTTCAAGACAATTTGAAAATTATTGCAGTAATAAGTACTCCTAAGGTAAAATTATAGGTAGAAAGTGATCATCGACAATGAATTTTGACATTGAATGATAACAGTGCGTTTGAACTTCACAATAGAAAGATAAAACAAAAACTGAATAAAAAACCAACTTCTTGAGTTCGATTGATGAAAAGATTCGCAAACAATGCGAAATTGTTTCTTACAAAATGTCTTATAATGCATGGATTGTATGACATTTCGATTCTAATTGATTTGCTACGAACGTTTCCTATCCTGTCCCTTATTTTGCTCGTAAATTGTAAATAGGTCAGATAACTTTCATTTAGCACTAGTAGATGTTCCGATTTCCAAGCACTTTTAAAGTTAAATTCTCAACAGAGTTTTGTAGTCGAATGGAGAGTACCTGACAAATTCTTACGAGGTTTATGAGATTAACATTATTGATGGAATTAAGAATAATATGTAATCTAAACTATCTACACTAATATTATGAATAGGAATGATTTGTATTTTTGGTTGTCTGTGACGAATAAACTCAAAAAACCGATTTTAAAAATTCTTACCAATATAAATCTGCGTTATAAGTGAGTAACATAGACAACTTTTTATCCCGGGAAAACACAAAACTGGGCTTTTATCCTGGAAAACCATTTTTACGCAGCCTCGAAGAAAGTCTAGTATTTTATATTTTTCCTAATTTTAATTCATTAGTCCTTTATTTAAAGCATACCTTTTTCAGGCGGGGGACAGCCTCGAAAAAAAGTCTAGTATTTTATATTTTTCCTAATTTTATTTCATTAGCCTTTACTTAAAGCATAAAATTAACAAAAACACATATTTCATGTGTATAAAAAAGTCCCTAAAACGATTAATCAAACAACAAGCACAACATCTTCAGTAACCTTCTACAGTGTTATTATAATTTTCCGTACATTTAAGATGATTATGTTACTTAACGCTTGCCTATGCATTTAAGGTCAGTCGTAAGGTTACATTACGATTGTCAAGCACGAACAGTTTCAAGGATAGTTCACAGCACGCTGGCTTAACGGGAAGAGACTTTATTCAGACTTAATATCTTGGCCTGGTTTCATATCATCTCATATTTAATGGAATTTCCGGGGACTAGAGTTTACTTGTTCCCACGTTGGACGTATTTTACTAAACAACAAAGTTACGACGAGATATCGATCTAATTATTATAAATACAGCATTGACTGTAATCTAAGTCGGTAAACAAAACTGCACTGATGTTGTCTCCTTCAGTACAAACTTTGTCACATACACAAAGAACAGTAGAAGGTAAACCAAAATTATATAATATGACAGTATAAACATGGGACCTAATTTACCTCGTCGACTTTCCTTCGCATTTGTGTTACGTAAAAATCCCTACAATTTATATATACCGATATATTTTCTAACTCATAATTAGTTCGACAATACTAATTATTATATAGCCTCACACTTATCCATCTCATCATCACATCTGAAGTACAAATATATCTAGGCTAGATCCTTAGGATTCTAGAGACTATTTGAACTAAATAGTTAATAAATATACGGTATGTACACTAACCAGTACATAGATAAATCAATGTAGGTACACGAACTGTAGGTATTCACTTGTTTTACATATATCCTTGTTCCGTCGCAACACGTTTGTCTCAAGTAATGTAACTTCGCCATGACCCATATACCTTGTTGGGACCAACTGACCGACAGATCACAACCGGTCGTTACGTCCATCTAAAGCTATCATTATGTTTCGTGCAAACATGAAATGGATTTATGGTACGACATTTTCCGTGTGAATATTGTTGTAATGTTAGCAAATCGTAAATGGACGAGTAACTGTTATCCTACTTACGTGTTTTTAGTGGCATGTGTAATATGTACTGACATAAAAAAACACGTTACAAATAATATAACAGTGTATACACCAGCCAGCTCTAAAAAAAGTATTAACAAATATGTACGTAACTACCAACTTTCAAATAGGTAGGTTATTATTCTTTATGATCTCTGACTGGCGTAATTGTGTTTTATACATATTAACCCTTCAAGCCCAGCTTATATATATAGAAATATGGGAAAACCCTATATATATGGACACCGGTGCCGGTCGCGGGGCTTATGGAGTCAACATATATAATTCATTGTTACGATGGTCACAACAAAAGACATTATTGAAGGGAAATGACATTCTTCAGCCTTTAGAAGCCCACTGCTGAAAATAGGCCTCCCCCATAGATTTTCAGAAAAGAAAAAGAGGGAGACCGCGGAGACGATGGGATGATGACATTAAAGAGGTGGCAGGAGTGACGTGGAACAGAGTAGCTCAAGTAAGAACAGAGTGGAAAAGGTTGGAGGAGGCCTTTGCCGATTGGCAAACAGATCTGCAAAAGATTACCAAACAGCAGATAGTAGAATAAGTTTTGACTTTTATTTATTTCGTTTGCATAAGTTTTAATTAAATGTATGTATGTATAGGCTAAAGATCTGAATAAAAGGCTATATTACTATTATTATTATAGATTTTCAGACCAACCTGGTAGAAGCGACCTGCATCCAGTTGGTTCCTGTGGCCTTTACAAGGTTGTCTGTCGACCGACTATATTGAAGAGAAGAGACATAATATCTTTTTTTTTGTCCCTGACTAAACTCTTTTTAGCCTGACGAGGGTCGGCTTATGAAAGAACACCGGTCTTTTGGGTGAGTGCAGAAGGCGCTCGCAACCGTTACAAGATATGGCTAATTTAAAATGTATGGATCTGGCCCGTGAATTGAATATTGTATTTTTTTTTCTTTTATTGCATCGAATGACGAGACGAGCATGCCGTTCGTCTGATGGTAAGCGATACGACCACCCATAAACAGTAGCAACACCATCCAGCACCTTGACTTACAAGTACTGTGTGGCGTTCCACTGCGCTCGTCATCCTGAGACATAAGATGTTAAGTCTCATTGTGTCCAGTAATTACACTGGCTACAATGTCCTTCAAACCGAAACACAACAGTGCATGCACACTGCTGCTTGGCGGTAGAATATAGACAATGCGGTGGTACCCACCCAGACGGACTCTTACATAGGAGAGACCTACCACCAGTAAAGTAATTGTAATATATCTTTAATATAAATAGTTATGTTTTTTTATTCTATATAGAATAACTGAGCCTAGGTCTATGTAATTATGCAACCAGCTCTATTATAACATAATCTGTTTCCTTACAAGCGATATTGATATTTAATACTAAGCTGATAATAATATGATAATAATGATACATGTATTATACCCTAACAATTTGCCACTGGGTTACGATCCAAACCTCTATCATGAGAATTCGTAGACGCTTGCCTAGCAAGTATTAAGAGGCAAAAACACATAACCAATACTCTACGGAATTCAATTAATTAATTTTTAATAAAAATTGGATTACACGTTCGTTTCTTCATAATTAAGTAGCATTTTTACTTTAGTCGTAAAGAGCCAGAGCAATAAATTACTCGAAGGAGTTCTCAGCAACTTCGGGCCTGAATAAGGCGACTTTTCAGTTAATTACTTTGTATCCAGTTAACGAAGTGCTAACTCGTAATATGTACGTAGGTCTTTCGAATTAGTTTAATAAATTCACTTATAATTCCCCTCGAGGGCTATAATATCAACTTTCTCCGCTTGAATTTTGTGAACGTGACGTAAATACAATTTATTTTATGTAACTGAGGTGTTATATTAAGGAGCACTTCAGTTATTTCACTTCACTTCATTTAGGTAAATACATAAAATAGGAAAAAAAGGAATGTTCGTATATTAACTGTATTTTTAATTGAAATGAAATGAAAATCCTCCTAGCCAGTTTCGGCCACGGCGGCCAATCTCAACGGAGATCAGCCAGGTACGCAGGAGATATTATAGTGCACAAGTGTGTGCGCAATACACAGGTGCACTCGCTATTCCTTCACTCTCATATTCCGGTGAGACGGCAATCCGACATGACCGGAGAGAGAACAGGCGCAGGACCAATGGCTTTACGTGCTTTCCGAGGCACGGGGGTATCACACCGCCAACTTCCTGACTCCGAGCTGTGACTGAGTAATTTTTTAAGATGGAAAAACCCAGTCACAAATTTTTTTGTCCCGACACGGGATTCGAACCCAGGACCTCAGCGGGCAAATCGTAATCGTAACGCGTACGCAATGCAACTACGCCACCGAGGCAGTCGTTAATTTTTAATTAATAGGCTAGTTTATAACATAAGTACCAGATGATTGCATGTGCAAATTCGATCATAAATTTGGAAGTCATTATTAACCCCTGGAATGCCGGGCTCAGTTTGCGTAAAAGACGCGTGCGTGCCGCCATACATTTGAAAAAATCGGATTTTGAGTGTAAAGGATGTTCTAATTTATACACCATAAAATTCTTTTAGTACGAATTTTGAAATTATTTATTTACTTATTTATTATGGATCAATGGTCACTAAAATATTCAGAAACATTGTGAGATTTGGCATAGACGGCCGCCATTTTGAATTTCGTTGTTTTGAGGCCGATTGACCTCAAAATCGAAATCTGGGTATATCTTTGGTTACAAAAAACGGACCCAATGCTTGAATTGAGAAAAATGGCCGCCATTTTGAATTTCTTTGTTTTAAGGCCAATCGACCTCAAAATCGATATATGGGCAGGTCTTTAGGTACAAAAGACGGATCCAATGCTTGAATTGAGAAAAATGGCCGCCATTTTGAATTTCTTTGTTTTAAGGCCAATCGACCTCAAAATCGATATATGGGCAGGTCTTTAGGTACAAAAGACGGATCCAATGTCAGAATTGAAAAAAGTGGCCGCCATTTTGAATTTCTTTGTTTTAAGGCCAATCGACCTCAAAATCGATATCTGGGCAGGCCTGTAAGTAGAAAAGACGGATCCAATGTTAAAATTGAAAAAAGTGGCCGCCATTTTGAGTTTCTTTGTTTTATGGCCAATCGACCTCAAAATCGATATCTGGGCAGGCCTGTAGGTACAAAAGACGGATCGAATGTTAGAATGTAAAAAATTGGCCGCCATTTTGAATTTCTTTGTTTTAAGGCCAATCGACCTGAAAATCGATATCTGGGCAGGCCTGTAAGTAGAAAAGACGGATCCAATGTTAAAATTGAAAAACGTGGCCGCCATTTTGAGTTTCTTTGTTTTATGGCCAATCGACCTCAAAATCGATATCTGGGCAGGCCTGTAGGTACAAAAGACGGATCGAATGTTAGAATTGAAAAAATTGGCCGCCATTTTGAATTTCTTTGTTTTAAGGCCAATCGACCTCAAAATCGATATCTGGGCAGGCCTTTAGGTATAAAAGACGGATCCAATGTCAGAATTGAAAAAAGTGGCCGCCATTTTGAATTTCTTTGTTTTAAGGCCAATCGACCTCAAAATCGATATTTGGGCAGGCCTTTAGGTATAAAAGACGGATCCAAGGTCAGAATTGAAAAAAGTGGCCGCCATTTTGAATTTCTTTGTTTTATGGCCAATCGACCTCAAAATCGATATCTGGGCAGGCCTGTAGGTTCAAAAGACGGATCCAATGTTATAATTGAAAAAGTGGCCGCCATTTTGAATTTCTTTGTTTTAAGGCCAATCGACCTCAAAATCGATGTTTGGGCATGGCTTTAGGTACAAAAGACGGATCGAATGTTAGAATTGAAAAAATTGGCCGCCATTTTGAATTTCTTTGTTTTAAGGCCAATCGACCTCAAAATCGATATCTGGGCAGGCCTTTAGGTATAAAAGACGGATCCAATGTCAGAATTGAAAAAAGTGGCCGCCATTTTGAATTTCTTTGTTTTAAGGCCAATCGACCTCAAAATCGATATTTGGGCAGGCCTTTAGGTATAAAAGACGGATCCAATGTCAGAATTGAAAAAAGTGGCCGCCATTTTGAATTTCTTTGTTTTAAGGCCAATCGACCTCAAAATCGATATCTGGGCAGGCCTGTAGGTTCAAAAGACGGATCCAATGTTATAATTGAAAAAGTGGCCGCCATTTTGAATTTCTTTGTTTTAAGGCCAATCGACCTCAAAATCGATGTTTGGGCATGGCTTTAGGTACAAAAGACGTTCGAAAAGGTCTTTCGAGGCGGCTTGCCTATTGGCCGGATTTCTGCCCTGGGACCTGGACGCCAAATCCCTTGCCGATGTATTCCATTGGCGGGAGGAGGCGTTCAGTCGCGGGGAGCGTCCGGCCCTGAAGGAGGTGGAGGCCAAGAGGGCCGCCTTACGGCGAGCCGCCGTGGAGGAGTGGCGTCTCAGGCTGGAGGCCCCGTCGTGGGGGCACCGGGTCGTAGAGGCAGTGCGTCCTGTCTTTGCCGAATGGCTGGACAGGCGCCACGGAGCGGCAACATACCGCCTGACGCAGGTGCTCACCGGGCATGGCTGCTTCGGTGAGTTCCTGTTTCGGGTGGTAGGTGTAGAGGAGTCGGCCGTGTGTCACTATTGTGACAACTGCCCAATGGACACGGCCCAACATACGTTGGAGTGTTGTCCAGCCTGGGATGAGGAGCGCAGCGCTCTCAAAACAGTCGTCGGAGAAGACCTCTCGCTGCCGGCCGTGGTCGCTTCCATGGTCGGCGGCCGGGAGGCCTGGCAGGCGGTGGCCCACTTCTGCGAGGCGGTCCTCTCGCGGAAGGAGAGTGCCGAGAGGGATCGCCAGCGCAGTGGTGATCCCTCCCGCCGCCAGACGAGACGTAGGAGGCGTCGGGTGGACGACTGACCGACGTCTCCCGCCCTGTGGATTGGGGGCGTTTGGAGAATTCCACCACGGTATCCCCTGCCTGTCGTAAAAGGCGACTAATAGGGGCCTCCGGGGGTCACGGGTGGGCGGGACGTGCCGCCCACCCATTAGTCTAGCCAACTTCTGCGACCCCCGTGATGGACATGTCCAAGGCAGCGTGTCTCACGCTGCCTCGGACACCAAAAGGCGGACACGATACGGTGTTTCGGGGGCTTCTGAGCCCCCGCAACAGGAAAAAGGACCGCAAAAACGCGGTACGCGCAGGGGCGGTTGCGGACGACAACTTAGACGTGAGTCGGAGGAAGCCCGCAGCCGTCCCTAATGAGCCGAAGATGGCCATTTAAAAAAAAAAAAAAAAAAAAAAAACATTGGATCCGTCTTTTCTACTTACAGGCCTGCCTAGATATCGATTTTGAGGTCGATTGGCCTTAAAACAAAGAAATTCAAAATGGCGGCCACTTTTTTCAATTATAACATTGGATCCAACTTTTGTACCTACAGGCCTGCCCAGATATCGATTTTGAGGTCGATTGGCCATAAAACAAAGAAATTCAAAATGGCGGCCACTTTTTTCAATTCTAACATTGGATCCGTCTTCATTACCTAAAGGCTTGCCCAGATATCGATTTTGAGGTCGATTGGCCTTAAAACAAAGAAATTCAAAATGGCGGCCACTTTTTTCAATTATAACATTGGATCCAACTTTTGTACCTACAGGCCTGCCTAGATATCGATTTTGAGGTCGATTGGCCTTAAAACAAAGAAATTCAAAATGGCGGCCAATTTTTTCAATTCTAACATTAGATCCGTCTTTTATACCTAAAGGCCTGCTCAGATATCGATTTTGAGGTCGATTGGCCTTAAAACAAAGAAATTCAAAATGGCGGCCACTTTTTTCAATTCTAACATTGGATCCGTCTTCGGTACCTAAAGGCCTGCCCAGATCTCGATTTTGAGGTCGATTGGCCTTAAAACAAAGAAATTCAAAATGGCGGCCACTTTTTTCAATTCTAACATTGGATCCGTCTTTTCTACCTACAGGCCTACTCAGATATTGATTTTGAGGCCAATCGGCCTCAAAACAAAGAAATTCAAAATGGCGGCCGCTTTTCTCAATTCTAATATATAATTAAGATTTGCATCCAATGGAAACCCAAAAATAACCTAAAAAGAAACAACCTGTAGATGTTCAGTTTTCATACATTTTGCAGAAATCGGCCCGAGCGTGGATCCACGCTCCGGCAGAGTTTGAACACTTTTTTTGAGCGTGGATCCACGCTCCCGGCACGCGAGGGCTTAAGAATACAATAGCCGTGAACGGTGAATTACAAATTCAACTGGGTGGTCGTCAACATTTTCCAACATTTATTGTAATTATATTGTTTAGTCAAGGTAAAATACATTTCACATTAGTGGCACCTAATTATGCTTATCAGAAAATAAAGCATCTAAAACAATAAATCAAAAATGTCCTCGAAATGCTACTTTCATATAAGAGCACATTTCTCTTTAATAGGAAGAACAAAATACCTTCTAATAAAGCAATGAAATGTAAAACAGAGAAATGTTAATTAGGATAACCCATCCCGACGACTACAAATAGGCCAAACAAATGAATTAAAAATAGATCAAAGATATAGCAATTCCAGTTCGATTAAAGTAAGTAACTGTAAAATAAGCAGACTTGTTATTTGAACGCAATTGATGACGAAATGGGGTCAGATCTAGATCGGCACTCTGTAGGTGCGAGCATTTTTATTACACGTACATTTGTGAACGAACAAATACATTTTCACGACAAGAACTATAAATACTATGTTACTTAATTACTATGTTATCATCTAAATAAAAAAGTCAAAGAACTTCAGCCAAGCACGCACATTTATTATTTTATATATACACACACACAGCACATCACGCGTTTGTCCTTTCGCCACCCACTTTTCGCCTTGTGTGTTACGTCCCATGATGTGATAGGAGGCGAGCCTATCGCCATATTGAGCACAAATTCAGACTCCGAGCTGATACTAAGCAATAAGACCCCTATAGCAACCCAGCATCTTATTTATACGAATTTTATTTCAGATCTAGGTGTTGGCGGTGGTTCGCTACAAAAGTCTCAAAATCACTATACCAATCCATGGCGCACTCTGTACGACATCAACGCCATCTATTGAAATAAGATGAAAAATTCTAATTATATCCTTCGGGAATAAGTTACAGGAACAATAAGTAGCCCAAGACATGGTCTATGTGTATGCCACATTTCATCGAAATCCGTTCCATCTTAAGTTTACTTTTAACAAACATTCAAAAATATTCTCCAACTTTCGCATTCATAATATACAGGGTCATTTTGACATTGCGTTAATAAATGAAACCACATATTTATCTCCTTGAACATAACGTTTTCCATTAAATTACTTTAACCATAGATGTAAAATAAAAAAGTGATTCAAACAAAATAAATATAAATAAAAAGTTACTTTAAGTTTACACGCCCTAATGCCACTATGACTGCTCTATGAGAATTCCTCGCACCAGCAACTTTACACTTTCAATCAGAAATACACTTACGCACACACCATATTCGCACTAAACTACAAAATGATCAAAAAATTGCAATACTACAACCGAGATTTTTGGCGAAAGAATTCGTTATTCATTTATCATTTTTGGCACAATGTTAGTAGAGGTATAGATGGTTTCATTTAGTAACATAATGTAAAAATGACCGTGTATGTACAGTGTATAAGTGAAATAACTTTTTTATAAGATTGTATGGGAGGGAACAGTTTACTTACATAATACTACGTGCCCCATGATACTCTTGTGATTTAACTTTTCTTAATATACGTCAAAGAGGTTTACTTAATTATGTGTCTATCAGAAATTATACTTAATTTCATAAACATCTCATGATATGATAAACTCAACAATAATGTTTATAACAATATGTCATAATTAATCATAACATCACTCTATAATCTAATAGAATATCAGACTAATCGTAAAATTTAATTATACCTAACTAAACGAATTAGTATTCAACACCATATTGCTTCTTTTAAAAGAAATACAAATTAAAACAAAAGCACTTAAGTTAGCGCTTAATTTCGAACGCAAACAATAGACAGAAACTATAAATTCATAAAGGTATAATACGAACAAAGTTTTTAATATTAGAGGTAAATTAAGATTGCCAGTTAGTACTAAATATTCTATCTGTAGAGTTCTGAGTTAGAACAAGGGATGTGAAGCTGTCAGTCTACTGTTCAATTTACACTTAAAGAGAAGTTCAGAATTTTCTACCTAAGCGATTGTGATGTATAAATTTAGACGTGTTACATTCGATACTATTAACTTCTTCAAGTTAAATAATTGAATAATAATTTTAGTGTATGATTTTTTTTATGGAATTGAATGACGAGCCGAGCATGCCGTTCACCTGATGGTAAGCGATACTACCACCCATAAACAGTGGAAACACCATCCAGCACCTTGAGTTACAAAGTACTGTGTGGCATTTCACTGCACTCGTCATCCTGAGACATAAGATGTTAAGTCTCATTATGTCCTGTAGTTACACTAGCTACAATATCCTTCAAACCGAAATACAACAGTGCATGCACACTGCTGCTTGGCGGTAGAAATAGACATTATCATTGATTGATAAGTTTAACACCATTTACTCTAATGATAAACTATTAAGTAGTCCGTTAATAGTGATGTTGTGGGCTGTGGCAACGTTGAGAACTTTGTTTCGTCTCGCTAATTAGAAACAGCACAAACAAATAAACAAATAAATCCTACGCAGGCAAAGTTATAAATTGGCAATTAACGGGATTAACTTTGCACTAGCTTATTAAACTTTGGTACATGTTGAAGTGTTTTGAATTTCGATTTCAAAGACAATCTTAACGGTGAATTGAGAAATGACAGTTTACGCGACTGGCGACCACCTGCAAACCTTGTCACACAAGCTCATAGGGAAACCGTTGAAGGATTAGCTTTTTATATTGAAACATGAACTTCTATATTCCTGAGAAAATCGTAGTTGCTATTGCCACTTAATACTTGTGTAATTATATTGAAATGGTGACTTTACATTGGTTTGCACCGGATTAACTTGAACAACATAATTCGCGTCTGTATGCCCGAAGTAATTATAGTAGGAACATGCATTATCAGTGCATTTGGGACCGTCGAGCAAGATTCTGTGATTATAAAGGACCTAACATAGAATCTCGACCCATCTCACGTGTTAATATCAAAGGAACTATTGTTAAATGAGTAGTATAAAGTATGTGTAAACTTGGGAAAAATAAACTTTATTGCCAGTACAAATTCAAACTCTAAACAAATCAAGTTCTTTTTAAACAAATCTCATACATACAAAGAAAATCCTGACTGATTTCATAACATAAGCGCGGTGCCTAGACCTGAGTGGGTAAGATATCATAAATTAACATTAATGAATGTGTGACGTGTAACATTTTTATTACGATGTCTATAAAAACAAATTAATTAAAACACGTGCACATGAACATAAATGTTTAATACTAAACATGAATGAAACTTTCATAACAAATTTTGTAACTTGACATGTAAAAGACAGCTAAAAACGCCGCCCAAGAAAAACAGAAATTAATTAAGGGGAACATAATTTACCAAACCGATAAAGTAAGGAGTCCATAAATTATGAAGTGAGCGCGGATTTAGCTTTTATTTTTTTAGAGCGTCCGAATGGCGTCATCCGAAAATATCCAGTCGTTAGTCGGTCCTTCTTAGATTAAAATTAGTTAACAGTTTGTAAGCTTTGGATGGAAAGTGCTTCCTTTGACTGTCGACGTATTAATTATAACTTCTGAAACAATAAGTTGTTTTTCCTGGTAATATTTATTATTTAAAGCAGTAATTTACCTGTTTACGTTTCCAGGTCTCATTGCGTGATATAGTTTTCTGCTTCATGCTATGGTTTATGGGCATGTGATTTAATTAATTAAATCAAATGAATACATGAGTGTCTTCTGTTGCTACCCTATTGAAGAGTATAGCTAACTAATTACATAGATCTCTTTCATTATAAAACTGTAATTTGTAAATTCCATTGTTATCACAGAAACTTTTGGTTATTGTCAATTTGACTGTAACGCTACCACTAAATATTGACTTAGCATTGCATCTTAACTAGATAGTAAGACTTTTCATTGTTACTAGACCGAATAATCGAGGGTCAAAAATCCTAATACCAACAGGAAGATATTTGGATCAAATATAAATAAAATAAACAAACTAAACAAAGCAAATCATGCATAAGGTAACAATGGATTCGTTATAACTTCGTGTACCTAATTTATAATCGAAAATATCAAATCTAGCGTAACCGTAGACAATGGGCTTCGGATCCGTCTACCTATAAACATTTAATGTTGCGATGCAACTCACTCAAGCGTTATGAGATATTGGAAAATGGGTATTTGCCTTCCTCTAAACATGTATTGATTTTTAATACTCGATTTATTACTCTTTACTAATGTTGGCGCGAGATAGCTTTGACAAAATTTTATGTCTGATATGATGAGCGCCTTTTTGGTCTGATGTTTGTAATTGAAGAGATCCTATGTTCGATTCCGAGGTCCAAGCTTTGTGGTTTTGTCAAACACTTTTGCTAGGAGTTGGGCATTCCAGGAGCGTTTGAAGTCAGGCGGTTGGTCGTAACAAAACAAAAAAATATGTTGGGCTGATCACGAAGTAAAATAGGCCCAGTGCTGGTATAAATATTGACTGCCTCGGTGGCGTAGTTGTATTGCGTACGCGTTACGAGTACGATTTGCGCGCTGAGGTCCTGGGTTGGAATCCCGGGTCGGGCCAAAAAACTTTGTGACTGGGTTTTTCCATCTTAAAAAAATTATTCAGTCGCAGCTCGGAGTCAGGAAGTTGGCGGTGTGATACCCCCGTGCCTCGGAAAGCACGTAAAGCCGTTGGTCCTGCGCCTGATCTCTCTCCGGTCATGTCGGATTGCCGTCTCACCGGACTATGAGAGTGAAGGAATAGCGAGTGCACCTGTGTCTTGCGCACACACTTGTGCACTATAATATCTCCTGCGTACCTGGCTGATCTCCGTTGAGATTGGCCGCCGTGGCCGAAACTGGCTAGGAGGATTTCATTCAAATATTTGAAAGGACATTATGTTAAAAATATCCCTAACAGCAATATACATCATAAATAAATTTACCTTAACACTATTTAGGTAACGACTGTGTCGGTAGCATAGTTGTATTACGGTACGACTGCAATGCTGAGGTCTCGAGTTCGATTCATGAGTGTGTATGTATGTACTCTATGTACTATTCTATATTTTTTGTCCTTTGGTCAAATAAATTGAAATTCAAGATGCTTTAACATTTATTAGATACATCACTGGTTTAAAATGTGATTTTTTAAGTCCCACAGTATTGCATATTGATTCTACATACCAACAAAAAATAAAACAAATTTTTCTTGCAAAGAATTCTCTAAGCACATTTAATATCTAACGCACAACCTATTGTTCCCATCGTACTCATAACCTGCTAGTCAAAGGCATAATAAAAGCAATAAAGTGTTTCAAATCAGTTATTGCAATGAGAACAATGCCTATATCACACGTGCATTTAAGCGTTATTAATCAACACAATGGCAAACTGCGGCAACAGAGCATTCCACGCATTTCCTAACAGGTACAGTTGTTTCGATGAACCTCGACGTAAAAAATTAAAAGGAAAGAGCCCGCTCCGTCGGCACTTTATAAAAAAATCCATTTAGGAATGTCTGATTAAAATACGCAGCCATTCTGCGCGGAGACGAGTCAGGTCGTGGGAGTAGATTAGTTTCGGCCACTCTTTATTTTTCCGCCCGCTGTCCGTGCACTAATCTAGCGCGGTGTCGCGCAGTTTCGAAATAAGAGTTTGAGGAACTTAGATTGATGTCATGTTGTTGTTAACCACTCACTCACTGCAATGAGAAACGGGTCTCGTATGTTTAGTATCAGACAAATAAATACTACGGATATGCTGTACAAATTTCGTTAAGCGTGAGGAAACGTATTAAAAAGCGATACTATTTACGACCCCCGAAGTGCTTACGTAAATAAAAGCGGCGAGGAGAAGTAGAGCATCTCTGCATTAGAGTGCACACCATTAAAACCACATGTCGTGGTGAACGTCACCACGCGTCGCGCTACGGTCACCGTTCCTCAACATTTCATAAACGCTATACTTTTTACTCGCCTCGTAATATTCGCTTAACACCTAAAACAAATATCAGCAGCATTTGATAAAGTTTGAAAAGCTTTCATAATAAATTGGCTTTAAAAAAATCTCAGTTATTTTTCATTAAATACGTTATCTGTCGGCCGGTTGTTTCATTAAGGGAGGGATGTAATATTTCACTCCGTCTACGCGTCTTAATGAATTCCACTTGCGACCCGATTATGTCAAAACAGCGAATATCGGCGTTTATTGGGTGTAAGAAAATTATGAGTGAAAAGATTTGACTTTGTTAATTTGTTTATCGACAACGGGTCATTTTATCTATAAGAAATACGTCTCTAACATATTAGCATAGAATTAGAAAACAAAAAATAAATGTTAAACTCCTAATATTAAAAAAAACTTTTCCGTGCTAAAAAGGCTTAGCTATCCTCCTTCACACATTTCTAAACAGAAAGACAAACAACCCCGTAACTAAACTACAGCCAAATTCGCGAACGTGCCGTCTAATTTCAATAATTCTTGAACAAACAAGATTAATCAAACATGGCTTCAGTTTGAGAGCCGATGGTGGTAATAATTTGTTTGCGCCGGCGGCGCCGCGCTCTCTCCGCGCTGTTTATACGAGCGGCACCATAATATTTATTCTAGAGGATCAAGCAACCATTTATAGGGAAAGATCTTAGTTCTCCAAATGTCATTAACAAATCCAGCTTTATTTGTTACTAAAGCTGTAACGTTTGTGATGCAAATTGTTTCAAGTGCTGTTTCGTCTCGCATGGATAAGATTAGATAAAAAATGTGCGTGAGTTTATCGCTATCGTCTTGTATGTAAAAACCTACGTCTGTCTGTCTGTCTGAACACGATGAATTGAAAAACTACCAAACAGGTTTCGATGTTTGGTATACAGATAATTTGAGACCTGGGAAGCACATAGGTTACTTTTTATCCCAGAAAAATATATAGCTGGACATTTATCTCAGAAAAACTGTTTCATGCGGACACATCCGCGGGCAAAAGCTAGTATTATAGTATTGTAATTCCAAACCAAATATAATTAGTACTTATCATAATATAATGTAATTATGTATGATATGGAATTTACCAAATGTGCTCAATTAATTATATCACGTTTTCCAGCCTGTAATTCATTTTAGTGTATTACGTTCTAAAATTTGGTCAGTTTACAAATTAATACGTATATAAATAAATCACAGTAATTACTTTCAAAGGACATCAAAGGATCTCTAAAACTTACTTATTTGAACAGTTGTTAAGGCAAGACACATCTGCTGGTAATAAAATATACGAAAATAAACATAATTTTTCGTCATCTATCATTTTGTATTCAGGCCGCTAGAGACATTTTTAATAAAGTCATGGAAATTGAATTATTGAGGCGGGTACGCTGTCTCGGTATATTTTCAAATCAATCTTCCGAGAATAAATGTTGTACTTACGACATAGGGAAGAATTTTATAAGCACATTTACTGTCGTACCGCCTGTGTTCGGAAAGCCACGGGACCAATCTTGTCAAACCTATTACGAAATGTCGAACAACCGCAATATTCGTGAAACTTTGTTATAAAAATTAAATATATTAGATTACAATAATTGTACCTATTACCCATAAGCTGTACATCTAAAAATATATAACATTAGAGAAAGAAGAAATAAAACGCGAACTAAAAACTCCCGGCGATGAAAAAGATAAATTCAAATGCATTAGAACCACACTGTACCAATATGTATCTACAATTATTGGAATGAAATCAATGCTATCTTTCTTTCCGATGATTTGAACGAGAATTTGAACTTGCAAATTGTAAATGATAGGTCGGCTGACCATTTGTTAACATTGATGACTAGTGTCTTACTATAAAGGTTGAAACTGAGCACTGGAACTTTCTAATGGAAAATTCTAGTTTCCTCACATTTGTACCAACTTTTTATTAAGATATATGATAACGAGATTCTGATGGTTAGAATATGGGTACCAGAGCTTTCTAATGACATATGATGTATTCGATGGCTTTGCTTTGCTGTCATGGGAAGTTCAATATTATTAATAAAATATCGGATAAGTGCGAGTAGGACTCGCATACCGAAGGTTCCGACAAACTCTAAACTAAAAGGCAAATCGAAAAGCAAAACGATTTCCAAGTTCAAACGCTCACGGGATTCGTAGATAGCGAACACAAATCTTACGGCAGTCTCTAATTGATTATTCTCTTTGCGTAATGCCGTCTTATTTCACCCTTTAAAATAAAATAAAGGCGGAAAGCGAAACATGTAAATTTTATCGAATCTGGATGCACAGCCGTCGGGCTTGCGCCGATTTTTTTACCAAGGTAAAAGGGGAAACTTGGCTCGTATTTTTAGCTAAAAGTTACCCTGCAATGCCTCACGAGAAAATACTTCAGTGACTTACGAAGCAAGTTATAAAAGAAAGGCGTATTGTGAGGCCTGGCACTAACAAATCATTTCAACCACTAGCCAAAGAATTCGGAACAGTCGGTGTCACGGAAAAGTTATTAGAGCGTATACATAACAAACCTAAGCAATGGAAACGCCGAAACTTCTTAACTTCTGTTTACAATACATAAACGTTGCTCGTATTTTATACACAGACCACGAAATTTATGTCAGGGTTTACCGTGAGCATTGTTTTCGATAATAATTTGAAAGGTTTGCAATATTTTCGTTATATTTTACTGGATCCATTTTTGCTGACAAATATTTCAATTTATGGAAAACAAACTATCTTCCTAAAATTGTTGAATATTTGGTTTGCACATCACTAATAGATTGGTTGGAAAATAGTTCTTTGTCATGACTAACATGGCGCTATTTTAATTATGATTAAAATGTTAGTTTTGCTGTAAAGTATAACTAAAACATGTCATCAAGCGCCATATGTTGAGTGTGCATGCACTAATTGCCACACTAGGCAGGTGTTGACCTCAAAGCGCGAGATCTCACACTGACGACGATGCCAGCTATTGCTGATCTTATAACTTCCTACTCAGTTATAGAACTCAGTTATACCGCTATATATCGTTGATCAAAATACATATCACAATCTTTTATTGGTTATTGTTTTTTTTAAATAAAATAGAGTTTAGCAAGTCTTTATAAAATTGAGACAAGGCATATTTTATACTATACCTATATAAGGAATTAGAAAGGTCAATATTAATTTACATGATAAGGAAAATATATGACTAAAAGTAAATGGCTTAATAAGTCAATTATACTTCATCGGAGCCCCGTACACGAATCATTATATTATAAAAAACTACGGGCACAAGAAGGTGAATCGTAAGAAACAGAATATGCATAGCAATGTCCCATTCCACATCAATTTCTATTAATCTATGTTTCTATTAATTTAGTATATAGTTTGAATTATACCCAAAGCAACAGATATTTGCTCATCGCAAAAAAATCGCACCTATTAGTAGCCCTCTCAACTTGTATCAAGATAATCCATGTTATGACTAAGGACTTACAAACCAACCTACACCACATTGAAACAATACTTAGCGTTGCCTTTTCCAATAAACCAACACGGTTTTTATTAAACTGATTTTTAAATCTCAACTGGTAAAGTTGAATATTCGTTGGCTGATGAGACTAGCGGACTTAGCTGCTTCGTGGGTAGTAGTTTGCCTTTCACTCTGTATTATTGTTATACAAATGTAGGTGGGTAGACCGTACTTAAGCGAAGATCTCGATTTATCTAAACGTTATTGGCGAATTTATTTCGTAACACTAAATTAATGGTATACCCAAAATAATAATTCGAGTTTGAGGAGCAATTAATGGAATAAGAGAGGAGTGCTTTATGATTTATAAATATAATCAACTTTATTAAGAATTTGAGCTTTCAACTTCCCCTTAGGTCACGACACGGTAATTAATTCAATTTATAACTGATTTTATCCATAGAATGTAGATGTACAATTCTGTACAAGAATTCCTTAGAAATAAAATTAATCAACGTAATAATGCAGAATATGATTATAAAAGCACAAAGAAATCGAATTAAAGTATCTCTATTATAAAGCAACGCTACATCGAGAACAGCAAAAAACTAAAGAGAGCAATGCTATAAATTCCCAGGTGTAAATAAACTTACAATACGGCGCATTAAAGCGTTGACAATGAAAACTTGACTCTACGATAAAAAGTGGCTCCTAATGTGAAATATTAACTTAGTATGGAAAATAAATAATATTTTTCTCGATTTCTGGGACACTGTAATTTCTCTGCCTCGGTGGCGTAGTTGTATTACAGTACGACTGCACAGCTGAGGTCTCGGGTTTGATCCCCGGGTCGGGCAAAGTGATATTGAGTTTTTCTATTCAGTATCAGCTCGGAGTCTGGAATTTGTGCCCGATATGGCGATAGGCTCGCCCCCTATCACATCATGGGACGGAATAATGGCGAAAAGTGGGTGCACTAGTTGCGCCTCTACCTACCCCTTCGGGGATAACAGGCGTGAGTGTATATGTATGTATGTAATTTCTCTTATAACTAGTTATACAGTAGAATGAAGATTCAAGCTAAATCTTCTTTACAGTATCGACATCCGCAAATTGTAGAGTTTAGTGGTAATCCACAAAGCTTGACGAATTGGTGTAGATGCGAAAGACGAATATCTGTTATTGGTCGTTTAGTACATTAGTCCAACACATGTTAGATTTTATAGGTGAATTACTACTTGTTAGATGACGTTAGTTGGGTATTCATAATTGTGCAAAGTGCAAAATAGTTTACAAGTTCATTGAAGGCTCGAAAATATTCACCCGTCAAACCCCGTTTATATAATATATAGATGCATGGGGAAACCCTACATGCTCGGACGCCGGCGTCCGTAGCGGGGCTTGACGAGTCAATAAAATTCTTTAAAATAATTCGACCAACATCGCGTACTTACTCATGATTTCAGTTCTTGACCTTTAAAGACATAAAATTATTGAAGTAAAAATAAACGAGCTTTTAATTAACCATTAAATTACAAAGCGTGTGTTCTCTTAAACAAAACAAGGCGTTTTGCACAAACGCGAAGCTTATAGTAATCTTCACATTTATAGATCAAGGCGACCCGGTCTGCCAAGTTTCAATGCGCCAGATGCCGGTCTACAAATTCAGCTGTAACTTGTAGTTTACAACCACAATAAATGGATAATTGTTAAATCAAATAATATTCCACCAATCTTGTACGCTCAGATTTCAATCAACATGGCAAGTAATTTGATACAGCGGCTACAATGGCAGCCGCTTCCTCTGTTGTTAAACCAGCTGTAGATATTGTAATGTACCGAATGCATGAACTCGACAAACAGTTTAAATATTTGTTCGTTGTATTCAACTATATGAGAAAGTTGGACAGCTGTAATTGAAATCAATTTGAGTGGTATCCGAGCTTTTCCTAAGTGCCGCCAACCTATGAATATATATCTCTACATATTTAGGGATCATAAGAGACTAAGGGCTATGCACAGAGGGGTTATTTTACTTTGGTGGTATTTTCAATTAGTGAGACCGCGAAATCGCAGTATTCTGATAATATTCTTTCATTAATCAGGTGCGGTTTAATCAGTACAAAATTAAACATATGTCGATAATGTAATCCGTGAATATTGGCGTTTTACTAAGTAATTCCGTTCCCGTGTCAAAATCTTTTGCCCATTTTATTCTTTATCGCACGAAGTTCAGCAAAATTTGAGGGATATAAAGTGTGTAGTGTGCAGGCTTAGTCCGGTGGGCGTTTACAAGTCGGTAGGGTAAATTGGATCCCTCGGGATTTACTGACGCTTTCACGCAACGCCCGCCGCTTGGCCCTCAGTCGTTTACGCCTAAAATGTTCACCGTCTTTGTCGAACGTATTTTATAAATTGCTATGTTGACTCACAAAAGAATATTAATTTTGAAACATAATTAAATAATTCAAGGTTGTGTGTCAATACATTGTTGTATTCTAACTTAAATTGAATTGGTAATATCTATTATTATATATATACACACAAACACACACACACACATACTCACGCCTTTATCCCCGAAAGGGTAGGCAGAGGCGCAACTAGTGCACCCACTTTTCGCCGTTATTCCGTCCCATAATGTGATAGGGGCGAGTCTATCGCCGCACTTATTACTTACTCATTTATGTTTTTAATTAAAAATATTAATCACAATCCATCCATCCGCCATCCATTGTGTGTCGGCTCAGACACGACCAAAGTAATTGGGGACCATCTCCCGCAGGGCATCGATTACGAATCCCTAACGTTACTCCAAATTGCTTTAATGACGCATGCTGGCAACTTTTTGTCACGAGAACTACTTGATTAAACACAGTTCTGGTTTTATTACTAAGTCAACATTAAAGCGCAAAATACGTGTCACACAAAGTTTTTTTTTTATCTAGAGCAAACAATGCTTAACCGCAGCTTTATCTCAATTTCATAGATAATGATATGAAATAAAACCATTGTAAGATAATCCCTGACCTCTCTACTCAAACCTCTACTCTGCTTTCCGTAAAGCACGGTCTATGCCTCTTGCATTGTTTACTCCTAAATAGTTATGATTAGTCAATATCGACTGAACCCATTTTGTTATAAAATGTTGATTTAGTTCTTGTTGTGCTCTAATTAGGGCTAACTTTCCAATCATCAAATAAATCCTATCGGACGAACAACTCGATTTATATCAAAATTAATTGGATAAAAGTTATTTCACGGTAAATCCGGGAAATCCGCCCTAAGTAACATTTGTCGAACATAGTTCGCAATTTATTTCGTTGCACTTTAGTGTGGGTAGGCTCGTTCAAACTGCCGAATAGTAATTCAGTCTACCTACTGACCAAAAAATGTTCGCTCTTTTCAATTGTCTCGCTTGACACAGAGTTAGCGAGCATCAGCAATCGACGCGCGTTCGCTTTGCTGACGGGCTTCAGCTGAGTAGAGTTCAAGTAAAAATGTATTTTATCATTTATTATTCACTGGGTGAAGACTGGAAAGTGGAATAAACCGTCAGCTCGTACGTGACATCGCTTACCTCATCTTATGCCATTCGCATTATTCTTTACTAGCTTTTGCCCGCGGCTCCGCCCGCTTTAAAAAGTTTTTCCGGGATAAAAGTCCCGCTTTATATTTTCCCGGGATAAAAAGTAGCCTATGTGTTAATCCAGGACATGATCTACCCGTGAGCCAAATTTCATCGAAATCCGTTCAGTAGTTATTGCGTGAAAGAGGAACAAACATCCTTACATCCAAACATCCATACATCCAAACATCCAAACATCCAGACATTCTTACAAACTTTCGCCTTTATAATATTAGTAGGATTCTCGTTCAAACCTTTCAATATGTAGTATCCGTTCCTTTAAAAAAATATTTCCTTTGTATTTAATAATATTATACAAAGATTTTTACGCAGAAGTAATAAAGAAACGGGAATATAATAATAATAAAGCCCTTTTATTCCGATTTTTTTTGCAGTTACATATTTACAATTTCAAAAATTATATTTTGTCTCGCAAATCGGCGTGCCTCTTGGCATAGGCCTCCTCCGGCTAGAAACGGGAATAGCGGTACCAAAAGATATCTTCAAACTCAAATGAAACAAAAGAATGTAAGTTCATTAAAAGTCCTAGTATAAAACTCAAGAGTTGGGAAACAGGGACGCGACTTATCTCAGAACCTTACAAGACCAGTCAAAGGCCTTTGTAGTAAACGAAGTACCTAAGTACTCTACATAGCGACCTTTTGCCGGCCTCCGCTTCGCCGCAGGAAAAATCTATGCTAACGACAGCGGCCTATTGTTATAGACGTCAATAAAAATGGAAATTGCCTTCTCCAATCTGTTCATGTTAGTACATTGATGTAAAGGACCTATTTATATAGTGAATCATTTCTGTAACCTGAATGTTATATTTCCCTTGTAACTATTTTGTAGTAGAATTAATTGTTGTAATAAAGTTTAACAAAAATACTGAGATTTGAAATTACTCAATTAAATAAACTTCCATCGACAAGTGAAGAAACAGTATTCAAGAAAAATACACATCTCTGCATAAATAAATATACATAGTAAAATAATGAACGTTAAATGTAAAATGGATTTCTTTTTCATAGAGAAGCTTTCATCAAGGAGTTTAAAATTCACCAATATAAAGTCCGTTAAGCTAAAATGAAATACATATTAATATATGTGCTGTTTGCAAATAACTAACACCTGTATTTGCGTTTCAACCTTTAGAGCTTCGCAATACTTTATTATTGCGAAGCTCTAAAGGTTGAAACGCAAATAAACGTTGAATAAAAGGCGTGTATGTGTGTGTGTGTGTGTGTGTGTGTGTGTGTGTGTGTGTGTGTGTGTGTGTGTGTGTGTGTGTGTAATTACACATGCAATATAATTTACCCGCACCACTATAAACTCTATTTTAACCCAGAATCAATACAAAAATACAGGAGCACGAACAAAGATTTTCATTGGATCAAACATGATTGTACGGTGATCTTTAGTTCGGATCCCGTACTTGACTTTACATTCTTTTGTAAAAGTTTCTCACGGTTCCCGATGTTCAGTGCCTACACGCGATTCGCTTCCAAGCCGTTTACGATCGGACGTTAAACACGGCCAGTTGAACTTTTTAATAATTTCTTTTAAAAAGA
Organism: Lapara coniferarum; assembly: GCA_949316025.1. NCBI lineage: Eukaryota > Metazoa > Arthropoda > Insecta > Lepidoptera > Sphingidae > Lapara > Lapara coniferarum. Next base: position 30,913,453 of record OX438920.1, on the reverse strand, counting down.
GAACAGCAAATATATTTGATTCATGGAAATCTCTAGTTTCAACTCTATCATAACATTTATTCAATTTAATCGCGCTGTATATGAAGCAATGTTTTTTCTTGGCATGACTTTACGGTGAGTAACCTGACGCGTGTCGGCTTTTCTGACCACACCGGACTTTCGAGCGAACGCTTTAGGCGCTCCAACCCTTAACATTTAAACGATCACGCTGAGGGCACCCCCTAAGTGGGGTACGAGCCTCGGCTCAGGGCGGTCGTTGGAAGATGATTGAGACATCAGTAATTAGGGGATTTTAGCGGTGTAATACACCAAGCTATTTATTGCTTTCATCGGCACGCGGGCCGGAACTGCTAACAGAGTCGGGACACATGGGGATGCGATGAGGTCCTCGTCGGCGAGGACGGTACAACGGTCTTAAGGAGTGTAAGAGTTTCAATAACTAATGCTTTCTTTGGATGGCCAGAGTGATGGCATCATTTGGTCCGGTCAGGACTGAACGGGGACGTCTCCATTCCGCGCGGTCGAATGGACATGTTTATGCAATATTTTAAGCAAAACGTGACTATGGTATCTATTTCTTAATATAATATTTTCTTGAATATATTTAACCTGATAGCCCGGTTAAACTTTCCATTCGATCACAAATTGCAACATTTCAAAAGTCTACAAAACATCTACATTCGGTGCGAAACTAGGTTAGTGCAGTTGCCAAAGAAAAAGGAACAAGTTCATTGACAGAACAAGATGGGATGGGAGCGAGGCGTATAATACAAGTGCGGCCACCAAGAACTATCAGTCAATTGACGGATCGATTCGCTCTGGATGCGAGGCCAGTGCGACCGACTGGAAGAGGCCTTTTATCATTCTCTACAGGGTTGAATGAAATCATTGTCTTTTATTGGTTTTCGCCTTTTTCAATGCTATACATATTTGCTTATTTGCGGCTTCCCTTATGTAGAATGTACTAACAAATATTTAAAAAAAATGTATATTTCCTTTGTCAAGGGTTCAAGCTTACATCGTACCAAATTGCATCAATATTGGTTCAATGAATTAGCCGTGAGACCGTAGCAGAGTAAGTTTCTGCATTTAAAAAATTACCAAATTTCGTAAGCCGTATAACTACATATTAAAATAGCATTCAGTAGATAACTACAAGCCTGATGATAATAATTTAAAGCCAAAATAAATTATTTTTAAATAATAGGTACGTAAATATAGTGAGTATTAAATTATCATTATTTGTACATTTATGTCAGTTGCTAACATAATGTAACCTACTAAAATATAAATGAATACATAAAGTTCATTTAATTAAAATTCACCTCATACATATTGTAATAAATAAGTATAAAGTTGTGTTATTGTTTCGGAGAGTTGATGTTGTTAACCTAACTTATTAATTACATCACCGTAATATGCTAATATTACACAAACATTCCGTGCCAATATCGTCATTATTAATACAAATTGCTCCACATATATTTCGTTAGCTCAGTGTTACATAAAGTCTATATTAGGAAATTAATTAATACATATACACTCACGCCTGTTATCCCCGAAGGGGTAGGCAGAGGCGCAACTAGTGCACCCACTTTTCGCCATTATTCCGTCCCATGATGTGATAGGGGGCGAGCCTATCGCCATATCGGGCACAAATTCCAGACTCCGAGCTGATACTGAATAGAAAAACTCAATATCACTTTGCCCGACCCGGGGATCAAACCCGAGACCTCAGCTGTGCAGTCGTACTGTAATACAACTACGCCACCGAGGCAGTCAATTAATAACCCATCAAATTCGTGACACTAGAATTGAACAACTCAATTTAAAGTTCGCTTTACCTAAATGACCTAGTACAATTTCTACCATTCAAAAATACGTTTCATAGAGAATATTTCATTCACGTTCTGGCTGTGCCAAGGGCGTCCAAAAGAATTTCACATGCATGCTCTAACTAGTCGTGAACAAATCAAAAGGGAGCTACATCCCTATCCATGTGTGGTCCAAGGAGCGACATCTGGCGGACGTACAACGACCCCGCAGGTACCGGTTTAGGCACAAAACTCGGTTACGCGTAGGTAGAAAGGATTTAAAATGCTATTTATTAACGTCATTAGCTTCACAGAAAATGACACCGATTCCGCTCTGAGCAGCCGTCTCGGACGGACCTATTGTTTGTTGTAGCGCTCGCTACAACTCTCATTGTTCCGCCCGAGTACCTGCTCGGTGCGTCCGCAGCGACCTCGCTGCCGTCAAGGTTACACAGGTAGCAAAGGGGCAACCCTTTGCTATTTTGTTAGCCTATTTCGGGCCAAGCCGCGTCCTTTTCAGGACAGGGTTTAGCCCAATTTGTTTCTTATCGACGTTTGGCCCCTTCAGGGCGTTGGCTCGGCGGAAACCTAACGGTGCTAACAAGCCGAGTCGCGTCACCGGCAACGCGCTGCGCCCCTTCAGGGCAAGGCAAAGCCGACGGGTACGGATCCGGAGGCTGCGGAGGCACACCGCAGTCTCTCCCGTACATCACCTTCCCAACCTTACCCTTTCCTTAAAATCCATCCCGTGTATCGGTTGAGCGTGCGGCCTCCGGCCAATACCGTTTACGGTACACGGACTGTTAGGAACCCTTTTGCACAATAAGACTGGCAAAAGGGATACAAGCTTAGGGCACACCTAATTCTAAGTACACCCCCCCTCGCCTATACCCGGCGGGGAGGGACACGCACATACTCACCCCCGGGCGATCCTACCCGGGGACTTAGTTCATCGCGTCCCACACCGCGTCGCGATCCGCGCTCGTTTCGTTTTGTGTGAACCCGCCTGGTTTCTTCTGTGTGTTCTTTACAGGCGGTGCACACCCGGGGTTAGTGAACACACACGCGGCCCCCAAATCATTTTCTACCGTAGGCTCGGACTCAGCCGCCAATATGGCTGATTCTGGGCCTATGGATTTGGCTCCCGAGCGGCCTGTCGTCGCCGCTCAAAACGCGCCCATAATAGTCAACACCCCCCTCGCCGCGCCCATTATTCCCAGGGAGGAAATAATGAGAGTGGTGAGGGAGATGTTCCGGTCGGACAACGTGGTCCGACAAGAAATTCTCTCGATGGCTAGGGAAGCCAGGGAACCGTCTGCGTCCTCAGACACCTCGGAGTCGTCCGAGGCTACGACCTCAACGGAGACCACCGAAACCTCGGGCGGCTCCGCGGAGTCTGAAGAGGAAATGGACACGTCCCCTAGCCAACCCGAAGCCAACAACAATCCCAAAAAACGGCCAATATCTGCTTCTTCCTCCGCCTGCGAATCCGGGGAGGAGTCGTCTTCGTCGGAACGCGACGAGGAAGGCTTCACCACGGTGAAAAACAGCCGGAGGAAGAAGCAGAGAAGCTTCGCTGCTCCTGCACCAACCTCCCCATCCGCGCCTTCTGCGCCTTCCGCGCCTTCAGCGCAAACCGCGTCCGCGTCTGCGTCGACGCCGCCACCGCCGCCGACTCAACCAAAGGGGCCTAAAAAACCCCCGAGGTTAAATCTCCAACTCCCCTCAAATATGACCATGAGGGACATATTTGAGGAACTGCGCAAACAGCGCATATCTATCGCTTCCAACTCGTGGAATAAAATCCACAAACTTCTTGCCCTGCAGCCCGCCTCAATCGCGGACCACAGGGCGCTGACCAAATTCTTAGACGCCAAACATTGGCACTATTTTACTTATTCTCTTCCGGACGAGAGGCGCTTCCGCTACGTCATTCGCGGTATCCCCGTCCAAATGTCGACTCTCGAGGTCAAAGAAGGCCTCGAAGAGAAAGGCATTAACGCCCTAGAAGTGCACAGGATGCACAGACAGTCCCGCGCCTCCCGGCCGGGAATTCAATATGAAATGGTCCTTGCCATTCTTCAGTCCCCTTCCGACGTCAAACGTCTGTTTGAGATTAAAGATATCTCGGGGCTAGGCGGCTTCACCGTCGAAGCCCCACACAAATCGACCCAGATAGGGCAGTGTCACAACTGCCAGAAATACGGCCACAATTCTCGTGGCTGTCGCCTCCCCGCCAGGTGCGTCAAGTGCCTCGGCGAACACGGCACATCCGAGTGCCCCCGTCCAAAGGACCGCTCTCAGTGCACGGAGCCGCCTTCGTGCACCAACTGCCGGCAAACCGGCCATCCAGCGAATTATCGCGGATGCCCTCGCGCCCCCAAAAGAGTTGCCAAAGCTCCTAAAGCTGCGGCTCCCTCGGCCCCTCAGGCCACCACATTCAAACTGGCACCTGCGCCAGTGCGCAACCCGTGGTTTCCTCCCACGGCGCGCGCTGAACCCATTTCACAGGCCCCCAGCGGAGTCACTCCCGCTGCCCCGGCCTCTACTCGACCCTCTCCTCCCCCAGCTGTGGCTCCTTCTTCAAAGGCAGCCCAGCCCAAACCCAAACCCAAACCCACCACCCCTCCCACCCCTTCTCAGTCGGCGACGGTGGCGGCGAAGGCAAGCGACGCCTCTTCCTCAGTCGCCTCACTATTAGGCTCCCCGGAGATAATGATTCTCCACGGGAAACTTTTCGAGCGTTCCCGTCTACTCACCCGTACGGGAGTAGAAGACCCCCTTCTAATAGCTGAGATCGCTCTGATCCAGCAACAAATCTTCGAGGCTACAGTTAACGCTGTGCGTCTCCCCTCTTTAATTTCATAAATGGCTACCAACGCCAGACAACTCCCCCAGCGGACAAAACCTCGCTCCCTCAGAGTGGGGTTTTTCAATTGTAACGGCATTCGGGACCAAAAAGCCGAAATTTCTTCTTTTGTCCGCGACAACCAAATTGACGTTTTCCTCATCCAGGAAACGTTCCTTAAGCCCTCTCACCGCGATCCCAACATCCCAAACTTCAAACTGGTGCGAAATGATCGTACCAGTGGCCGTTTAGGAGGCACTCTCATTTATTACAAAAGGTCCCTTCATTGTATTCCATTAGAATCACCGATAAGCTTGAGCAACATTGAGGCTTCGGTCTGCAGGCTAGCCATGACCGGACACCCGCCGATCACCATCATATCGGCCTATCTCTCGCCCACTAAGGAGCTTCACTCCAACGAACTCGAAACCCTATTTGATCTGGGGGATTCCGTCATTTTGGCGGGAGACCTCAATGCCAAGAACACTCTCTGGAACTGCAACTCGACCAACGAGCGAGGTGCAGTCCTAGAGAGTTGTCTTGACACAATCAATCTAAGCCTATTGGTTCCTTCAGAACCTACCCACTATAGTTACAACGACGACCACCGACCGGACATACTCGACGTGGCACTTGTACGGAACGTAAGCCTTAGCGTGCGTTCCATGCAAGTGTTACAAGAGTTAGACTCTGACCACAGACCTGTGATCCTCGATCTAGTCCCCGAAAACAGTCCAACAGACACAGGTCCTAATATCCCGATGAAGGTGAAAACGAATTGGCGTCTTTTAGGCACCAAGCTCGCGGACACCTCATCCACTGATCTCTCCGCGATCCCGACCAACATCGTTACTCCCGAGGAAACGACCAGCGCGATACGCGTCTTCACCGACCACCTCCAGAACGTTTTGAGCGAAAGCTCCGGGAGGGTGCCAGAGACTGTTCACAGTCACTGGCAACTTCCCGAAGACGTTCGGTGGTGGGTGAGGTTGCGTAACGCTACGCTCAAATCCTGCGCGACGAGACCCGTCCCGGAACGACGACATCTTGCGCGCTACCTCCAACGTGAGGTTAAGCGTCGCATAAAAGAGGTCGTCGATTCGAGGTGGAACACTCGCCTTGCCGATATCGATCCGACACATACCGCCTTTTGGCAACTGGTTCGTTCCTTCAAGAGAAACGATGTGGCCTCCATGCCTCCGCTCAATCGTCCGAATCAACGCCCGGCGTTTGATGACGACGAGAAAGCGAAACTACTGGCCGGCAGCCTGGAGTCTCAATGCTCGCTCACCTCCGTACCCGTAGATGACGACATTCTTGTTGCGGTTGACACCTTCGTCGAAGATAGGAACGCGGTCCGGCCACCGCCAGTCTCTATACCGCGACCGCTATACGATAACGTCGACCCGGACGTCGACCCGCCGCCCGATCCCCTTGCGCCGGTGACGATCGAAGAAGTCACCACTCTGATCAAGGCACTCAAACGTAGGAAAGCCCCCGGGGGCGATCTAATCCCTACTCGTATGATTAAGATGCTCCCGGAGCATCTAGTTCAAATTCTTACCTCTATCTATGACGCCGCGTTTCGTAACTGCATCTTCCCAGAGGTCTGGAAAGAGGCAGTTGTGATAGGAATCCACAAGCCGGGGAAACCCGCTTTCGAACCCTCCTCTTATAGGCCCATCAGTCTGCTCAGTACTCTGGGCAAAATCTACGAGCGGATCGTCCTCGACCGCCTAAAAATAGTAGCTTTCAACCAAAATTTGATCCCTCCAGAACAGTTTGGCTTTCGCCCTAGACACAGTTGTGTCAATCAGGTGCTCCGCATCACGGAGTACGTCCACGAACAATTCCGTAAAGGAATGCCTACCGGTGCTATTTTCTTCGATATCGAAAAAGCATTCGACAGGGTGTGGCACAACGGCTTGCTTTTCAAGCTGTACACTCTCAACGTGCCCACACAACTCGTGCACATCATACGAGATTTCCTGTCGAATCGCGGTTTCAGATATCGCGTGGAGGGAACTCTCTCTTCCCGACACACCATCACGGCCGGAGTCCCGCAAGGCTCCGCCCTGTCCCCCTTTCTATTCTCGCTGTACACAAGCGACATCCCTAGACCACAAAACGCCCATCTGGCACTATTCGCGGATGATACCGCAATATACGCTTCACGTATAGACCCCGACAAAGTGGTGCGCACTTTGCAAACCGCCGCCGACGAACTCGGTGAGTGGTTCCGCAAATGGCGAATCACAGTCAATCCCACCAAAAGTCAGGCCATCCTTTTCACTCGGAAAAGGAAAGTCCATGTCCCTCACTTTTCAGTCCGCATGTCCGACCAGGTTATTCCCTGGAAGGGCCAAGCCAAATATTTAGGAGTTACCCTTGATCAGAGGTTGACCTTCATCCCACACGTAAATGCGGTACGCGCGCGAGCCGCTTTCGCGATGAGCCAGCTTCACTGGCTCCTAAACAAAAATAGTAAGATGTCAATCCGCAACAAGATTAGGATCTTTAAAACATGCATCCGTCCGATAATGACATACGCGTCGCCCGTATTCGCTCATTTACCGCCCGGTCGCCTTCAGGGAATGCAGGTGCTTCAAAATCGATTCTTACGACATGCACTTGGTGCCCCGTGGTACGTTCGCAATCGCAACCTCCACGTGGACACCAATATGCCGACCATCAGGCACTTTATGCAGTGCGCCAGCAGACGCTATTTCGACAGGGCGGTAAACCACCCGAACACGCTTATCCGTAAAGCGTCGATTTATACTCCATTTGATCGCGCCAAATGGAGACGACCGCGTTCAGTCTTGTCAGATCCAGAGGACGAAATCACTCTGGCCTTACGCGAAAAGAACGAGCATCTAAAGCTCATACACTTAACAAGACCGCTGTACCGTCCTCGCCGTCGAGGACCTCGTCGCGTTCCCCAACCCCCTGCCCTCTCTTAGCAGTTCCGGCCCGCGTGCCGAAGACTACGATCAACACGTAAATAGGATTAGGTTTCAAACCAAATTTCCCCAAACGCTGATGTCTTATCCTCTCAGTGGCCGCCCTGAGCCGAGGTCGTGACCCATTAGTGGGTCGCCCTCAGCGTGGTCGCTTAATTTAATGGGTTGCGAGCGCCTTCTGCGCTCACCCACAAGACCGGTGTTCTTGTATAAGCCGACCCTCGTCAGGCTAACAAGAGTTTAGTCAGGGACAAAAAAAAAAAAAAAAAATTCACAGAAAATGATGGATAATTGTAAGTGATTTGCAAGAAAAGAATAATAAGTATATTCAACAAATACCTTAGTTGCTTCATCTGAATAGCTAAAATGGAACCTGTTCTATTGAAATTTTGCACAAAGATACCTTGAAATAAGTAACATAATTAGAGTATTTCGTTAGTGCAACAAAAAAGGATTTTTCCACAAGAGTGCGTTACAAACGTTATACGCATCGATTAGAGGCAAAAGCAAGTTTGTGCTAGAAATAGATAAAAATAACAGGTACCGTTCCTAATAATTCTAACCAATTGTAATATTAAGACTTCTTATGTAAAAAGATTATTACCATACCACCACACCAGCCCTGTACTATATAGTGCCCACTGCTGAGCACGGGCTTCCTCTACTACTAAGAGGGTTTAGACTTTAGTCCACCACGCTGGCCTAGTTCGGTTGGGAAGACTTCACATACTTTCGAAATTATTATAGAGAACTTTTCAGATATGCAGATTTTCTCATGATGTTTTTCCTTCACCGTTAAAGCGAGTGATAGTTCACGAAGAATACACACATAACCTTGTAGCGGAGGCCCGTGTTCAGCAGTGGGCAGTATATAATACAGGGCTGGTATGGTATGGTACACACATAACTTTTTAGAAAAGTCAGAGGTGCGTGCCCTTGGGATTTAAACCTGCGGATATTCGTCTCGGCATGCAGTACGTTCCACTCCCAACTAAGCTATGCGCTTATCACTGTATTATTAATAGTCATTAAAATATAACTATAAATACGTTGTGTTAGTAATACATGAAAGATTTTCCGTCATAAATAATTTACAAACAGTCAACGCCATCATATCAGATACAGCTTTTAGCGAAGAGCCATAATAAACCCACATGTGTATAACTTATAATTATTGCGACCAAGCGATCCGAAAACGTCTATAAAGCATGAATAGAATGAGAGTAGCAACCGGATTGTTTTGGCGCATCGTATGGGAAGCGACGCGTGCCCGTTCCAGAGATTAACCTCCGGTTATTCAAAGACTCTCGACATTATGAAACTTAGAAATACCTCTTATTGATAAATATATTTCTTTTTAATTCTGAAATTCACAATATATAATAGTACCTACATATTTTGTGTATTAGTCTAAAATTTTGTGTAACCAAATTTTCAGAACGATTTATATTTCGTTCATTTTAGTATTTATATAGTTTATTCAGATTTAAATATTCCCAGGTAGTAAATACTGATTTAAAATCAAGCTATTTGAGCAATAAAATATCACTAATCAAAACATACAAATATATATTCTACAGCACTTCATTAGTCTATAAAATTAATATAATCTATTTCCATACGTTACCGTATGGTCGCCTTTTCGCAACGAAGCGACGTAAAAGATTACACCGCGCTAAATTGTTCAGTTACGAATACGCTTATATTTTAATCTGAATGTATGACACTAAAACTTATTTAATCCCGAGCTTTAAATACATAATATAAATATAAAAAGCACTGTATTTCTTTAAGTCGCATTTAAAATCCAATCATATCAGCTATGAAGCGAAGGGAATGATAGAAACATTGTATCAACAGTTTCCCACGACATAATAATATGAAACTCGACTTGTATAAGCATCCCACTCCTACACATCACCCACTCGTAGTAATGAAAAGGACGGGTTACTTGTATCGATACAGGCTGCCACGTAAGAAAGGTATCCTGGAAAAGTAAGTTTAATACGAGAATGGATGTCAAGGATTTTGCTTTACTTCTGTATCGAACTTTCAAAATCTTTACCATTAACGATCACGGTTTCATTACAACGCAACATAATAACGTTATGTGAAAACATAGTAGCGTTACAATTAAGTACATACATATACACTCACGCCTGTTATCCCCGAAGGGGTAGGCAGAGACGCAACTAGTGCACCCACTTTTCGCCATTATTCCGTCCCATGATGTGGTAGGGGGCGAGCCTATCGCTATATCGGGCACAATTTCCAGACTCCGAGCTGATACTGAATAGAAAAAGTCAATATCAGTTTGCCCGACCCGGGGATCGAATCCGAGACCTCAGCTTTGCAGTCGTACTGTAATACAACTACGCCACCGAGGCAGTCAAATACAATTAAGTAGATAGTATAATAACATTATACAAATCTTTGTATAATTACGAAGGTGTAACAAAACTGGTAACGTGTTACGGTAATGATTCGTATTACACAATAGATTGTAATCAAACAAAATGACGCACACACAGAAGATACAGCTGGTTTATAGAAAGATAATTATATAAGTATTATTCTTTTCGCTTTATATAACTTGTACATACCTCATCAGTCACCGCGCTATTGCCCAGCTATCTTTTTTTTTTATGGCATCGAATGACGAGACGTGCATGCCGTTCGCCCAATGGTAAGCGCTACGACCACCCATAAATAGTAGCAACACCATCAGCACCTTGAGTTACAAAGTACTGTATGAAATTCCACTGCGCTCGTTATCCTGAGACATAAGTTGTTAAGTCTCATTATGTCCTGTAGTTACACTGGCTACAATGCCCCTCAAACCGAAACACCACAGTGCATGCACACTGCTGCTTGGCGATAGAAATAGACATTGTGGTGGTACCCACCCAGACGGACTCTTACATATAAGAGACCTACCAGTAAAGTGGTATCATTTTAATACGGGTACACTTATTAGTGTTATAAACATGAAATATATGTGTATATTTATAATTTTGGCACATAAATAAACATGACGCGGAAGACACGCCAGTAGGAAATTTATTCCGGGCAAGAATTTGCACTGTGGGAAAAAGATGTAATCACTGGTGGAGTCTGTCTGGGTGGGTACCACCACAATATTTATTTCTACCGCCAAGGCGCAGTGTGCATGCACTGTTGTGTTGCGGTTTGAAGGACATTGTAGCCAGTGTAACTACTGGACATAATGAGACTTAACATCTTATATCTCTGGATAAAGAGCGCAGTGCAATGTCACACAGTACTTTGTTACTCAAGGTGCTGGATGGTGTTGCTACTGTTTATGGGTGGTCGTATCGCTTACCATCAGGCAAATTCCATGCTCGCTCATTCAATGCCATAAAAAAGAAAATATACATTTCATTCTAATCAAATAAGGACATTCAATCATTTGCACCCAAAAAATCAAAGCCGGTACAGACCCTTTGCATTGTAATGGTAATCAGTTGCTGCGAACGGAAATGACATAACCGGCGCAAAGAGCCTGATAATAAAACAAATTGAACTTACAATACCAATAAATATATTCAACGTCCATGATTGAACAATAAAACGAAAATAACGGAAACGGCTATGTAAAAATATTGTTTATTCCAAATTGTTTTTTGACTAAAATAAGAGGATACAAATATCTTAAAGCCACATCTGAACCTTCCTTTTAGTAGATTTATGTAAACTCTATAGATTAGCCTTGTCACAATACCAAACATTATATAGAATCGAACGGAAATACTACAATTCTAAATGTGACATAATTTTATCATGGTCTCATACAATATACCAAAGTCTTCAACATACACATTATTTAAATGAATTATCAAGTTTTTTTTATCCAAGTCCACGCCTTTGTGATATTTATTTACGATTCCTACCTGGATATACATTTCTATAGCAGGTAAATGTCCCTCGTCAAAATGGACGCATGTATATTACAAGGAACACACGTGTTCGTGGGTCTAATAAATCACTACCTGCTTGCAATTTAGTCCAACACTATTGACAAATACTGATACCGATATCAACTGCTTGCACAATATTATATATCTGAACTAATATTATGTATGTATAATTGTAGAAAATGCAAATTGTAGTCTTAAATCGGCGCAGCGTTATAATTATTTCGACTTTTATGCTCAAATAATCTCATTACCATTACGTACGATGAAATGATCTTCATCGACCCAAAACCGTACCGAAATATTACACAATCACACAAACGTAAATTGAGAACTCAGGCTTACCTGCCCAGGCCTGAGTCATACCCTTTTTATTGCTCCAGAACCAGTCAGCCTAAAAAAAAGATACACAAAGCTGACCTGCGCTCCCGCAAGTTTACGTGCGTCTGTGTATGTGTGTAACTTTGCCTACGTATTGTGTGTGTGCGCACGACGAGTTGTAACCTGTTCGTGGTTGAATGAAGAGTGGCACAGGAGGTAAGCTACTTTCTACCGGTCGGTCAACAAGTGAAACACGTGAGGTTGGTGTTTACCAAATTCCGTGATAAATAGCAACTTCATTAATGGTAAAAGTAAAGGATTAATTACGGTCACCTATTTTGTTTACCTTTATAAAGTCTCTACCGTATCGGGCTCTCAGCAGAACACTTACTTCCTACTAATATTATAAAGGCGAAAGTTTGTAAGAATGTATGGATGTTTGGATGTTTAGATGTTTGGATGTTTGGATGTTTGGATGTTTGGATGTATGGATGTTTGTTACTCTTTCACGCAAAAACTATTGAACGGATTTCGATGAAATTTGGAACACGGGTAGATCACGTCCTGGATTAACACATAGGCTACTTTTTATCCCGGGAAAATATAAAGCGGGACTTTTATCCCGGAAAAACTTTTTAAAGCGGGCGGAGCCGCGGGCAAAAGCTAGTATATAATACTTCGTGAATATTTTTATATATTTTTGTCTATAGCCGTATACCTGTGGAAATTTAAGCCCCTTAGGCCTTAGGAAATAAACACCAAAAACCCTTTCTCAGTGCTCATTTATGTTATTTGTGAAACTTATGTACAAAATTTCACGCCTCTAGGCCCACCTTTTTAAGCTGTGCTTTTTCCATGTCGTAAAGAATATATTATGTAGATTTTTATATATCATTTCCTGTGTTTGTAGCGTAAATTCTTACGCTTTTATTATTATTTCCCCTGTATATTTTATTTATAGTGTTGAGTGCGGTGGCGCCAAGGTTTCACTTGTGTTCAATAATATGCGATTTCATTACGTTTATTCGAAAGTTGTCTGATCATCAAGGCAACTTATACTTTAACACTGACATTTTAAATTCTATTGAACAGGTTTGAATATTATTCTATTTTTATGATGATCAATTAAGACCTCAAAATATTTAGGTTCTTTCTGACTGATAGTATACTAGTGATAACACATGTCTACACAGTGTATGAATAAATGAATATAATTTATTTGCATGCTCTGTACGTTTTGAAAGATGACCACATGTATCAAACTTATAAGTTTGATACATGTGGTTTGCGTTGCTTGCAATGCTTTCATTACGTAATTATGCAAGATTTTTTACAATTATAATTTACGAACCCAGAAATATATTGTTACATATAGGTAATTAATTGCGAACAATGGAGATGCGTTGAACAATAATTATCCAAACACACATAACTTCGAAAAGTCAGAGGTGTGTGCCTTGGGTTTTCGTACTAACGCAATTAGTATGTATATATATGCTCATAAGATCCAGTATAATTAGATCACATCAACACTGTTAAACGAGAAAGATGATAGCATGCTCTTTAAACTACGTAACCATTTATTTTTCAACGTAAATCAACAGAAAAACATGCAATTTACGATATGAATTCATGATTTGATGCTATATGCGCAGTAAAAATCGTACCGGTTTATAACATGCTATTCAAAAAACAACACAGATTTTCATATTCCCTTTTACTATACTTTTTGCTAGAAAATAAATAATTCAATACAATATTTTATGTTCAAACGCTGGCTTTTATTTCTGTCTATACGACACTAACGATGTCCATCGCACGACACGAAATATTATACTCTCATATAAAATATTTACAGTATGGTTCGAAAGATTTACGACCATATTAATTGTAGGGTTCTGATATAATGGCAGAGGTGGGGATACTCAAATCCATTGTATCCTGTTATTATTTGTGCAACGTTATAAATTATTTTCACCATAATATCGTAGTATTGTCTAGCTAGCTGAGTTCTCATTGCATTGTTCCTTTGGGCATTTATAGCTGGATTACTCGCAGCGAACCATCAAGTCAAAATCAATTAACTTCTGTGATTTCCATTGAGGTCGAGTTTGCTCGAGTTTAGAATTCAATTAAGGACATTTTCCGAGATATTTAATGTTGTTCAACAGTAGTTAGTGCTTGAGTACTTGTAGTGTGTTGTATAAAAGTTTGACACCGTGTTGAACAGGAAGGATCACCGTACAGTAATTCAATAAAAGACGAATATATTTAGTAACTAATTCAGTGAATACAAAACAAATCGCTGTAAAAATCTGATAAACTGATTAACCATACCTATTTATTGTCCTGAACTTAACACAATAAAAACATGTAGTCAAATGTAGTTCGATCGACTTATAATATTAGTAGGTATGGCCTTATTGAACACCCCTCATATATTTCATCTCGGGGGAAGGGGCATCAATCGACCCTAATGGCGCATAGAGGGCCTTTTGTCGTCGCCTTCCTTTCAAGCTTGTGATACAAACTGATACGCTGTGATCACATTGAATTTATCCCTTTTTACGCTCTCGGAAAAGAGGATTTGGGGAACTGAAAGTATGTCATATTGTGTAATAAATATAGAAAATTTGATTAAAGGGCATTTCACAGTCCTCAGGTAATAATTATGACATGTATATGAAATTGACTGTATACGGGGTTAAATATCCCTGTATAAAAGTGAACATTTGTACAAGTTCATTCGTCTGATACATGTTTTTTTAATTCTGTCATGTTTAATTTACCGTATGAATAAACTATTGACTATTGAAAAATAGATTTTTAATTGCATTATTAAATCTAATCTTAACTTAACTAACATTTAGACGTGAGTCGGAGGAAGCCCGCAGCCGTCCCTAATGCGCCGAAGATGGCCTTTAAAGAAAAAAAAAACTTAACTAACATTATAAATACGAAAGTATGTGAAAATGTTTGGATGAATGTTGTAGATGTAAACGCAGAAATAACTTAACGGATTTCGATGAAATTTGGTACACGAGTGGGTCATGTCCTGGATTAACACAAGATATTTTTATCCCGGTAGTTTACCCTATGGAAACTAATTAATATTTTAATCTGAATCATTATGTAGATGGCGCTGGCGTGTCACTGTGTTTTAGGGACTTTTGTAGCGGAAAAGGTATTGCACGCGGGTGAAGCCGCGAGCAACATCTACTTTGGAATATAAAGCATTACAAATACGGTCTACGTAATCAATTAAAGTGTGGACGATAGCCTAGTTGGGAATGGAACCGTCTGCCGAGACAATGTTCCGACATTGTCGGTACGTAGTTTAAAGAGCATGCTATCATCTTTCTCGTTTAACAGTGTTGATGTGATCTAATTATACTGGATCTTATGAGCATATATATACATACTAATTGCGTTAGTACGAAAAGCACTATGCAATACCTCTTTTTAAATGTTTCTGATAGCTCCGCAAAAAAGAACATTTAACACATTTCCTTGACCTAATCTATTATCCAATTCAATTCCAAACCTTGCTTGTTCCAAAAATTACAATAATACCTCGTTTTGTCTATGCCTGTTGGCAACACACACTGTGTAAATGTATTTTGGTTGATCATGAATATGACTCGTGATCATGTACTAGTTCGTTAGCTTGCCGACTACAAAAAAAAATTAAACGCAATGATAAATATAATATTATGTTATTTTTTTAAATATTAATTAACAATGTCCTCTATCGGCAATGACGTATTTTCATAAACACACGAATTTCCTCCTATTGCCAATTAGGTACCCTATTTGTGGTTAAGGAATACGCATTTAATACTCAGAACTTCGTTTTCCTACTAACAATATATTCCTGTTTATATCATTAAAAACACTAATGAAACTTATTTGTAGGTACAGGAAAATAATAAGCGTTAGGATCGAAATACATAAGTCCTGTATATATATACCGAATACCTACTGATGCGATTGTATCGAAATAAACTGTAAAAATTGAGACTGAACACACACACTCACACCTTTTATCCCCGAAGCGGTAGGCAGAGGCGCAACCAGTGCACCCACTTTTCGTCGCGCGTATTCCGTTCAATGATGTGATAGGGCGCGAGCCTATCGCAATATTGGGCACAAAATTCAGACTCCGGGCTGATTCTGAGTAGAAAAACCCTATATCACTTTGCCCACCCCGGGGATCGAACCCGAAACTTCAGCACTACCGTCCTACCGTCAGTGGCGTAACTACATTCATAATAACATGGGGCCCCAGTAAAAATTGTCACGGCCCATGACAATTTTTTGACATTCAACAAATAAGTCACGTATACACCCCCCCCCCCCCCCCCCCCCCCGTATCTGAGCTAACGGCCTGTCGGGTCGGGGATGCAGAGCCCCTTTACGCCCGGGGCCCGTGGCATTTTACCACCTCTGCCTGTAGTTACGCCACTGCCTACCGTAATACACCAAGGCAGTAAAAAATAGATTGAAGTAAAAACTTATCGGGTTGGTGGGATTTTATGATCTTTAAATTATATCGATACCACGACCCTGGATAGTAAGTACCTATTTCAAATGGTAACTACGTAGGATCCTATTCCGTCCAACGGGCATATCCGTCTTTTTGATAGCCGTATATTAATTAATTAAAATTATATCGTAATTTTTTTTTTATTGCTTCGAATTATGAGACGAGCATGCCGTTCGCCTGATGGTAAGCGATACGACCACCCATAAACAGTAGAACACCATCCAGCACCTTGAGTTACAAAGTACTGTGTGGCATTCCACTGCGCTCGTCATCCATATACATAAGATGTTAAGTCTCATTATGTCCAGTACTTACACTGGCTACAATGCCCTTCAAACCGAAACACAACAGTGCATGCACACTGCTGCTTGGCGGTAGAAATAGATATTGCGGTGGTACCCAACCAGACAGACTCTTACATATGAGAGTCCTACCACCAGTATTTTCATTATTATCCAAGTACGGTTGGGCAACGGGTGTCACATTGTCGATAAACGGGGAAATCAACCCACGCGACCTCAACACGCATACTAATCATTAAGCTACAATAGAAAGTTAATTGCCAATGCGATGATAACTGTTGCCACGCGAGTCCATTAGATCGAGGGGTTATATTCAAAACAATCGTATGGGATGCAGGCCGGGCCCCAGCGGACTCGATATTGTGTGATCACATTCCCACGGGTTAAAATGATAGGTTAACCAACGATTTATATTCAACATATTAAATGGAAAACTATTGCTTTTCTCGTGTGGTTTTAAATTGGCCTATTGTACTATGTAATACTTTTGTTTTTTATGTTAAAAAGTGTTATTCTTTTATATAAAATGTATTTAATTGTCGTCTCAAAATGTGTATAATTAGCTACCGAATTCATTGTCGTTTAAGTTTTTTGTAACTATCTATAATGAGAAGTATTTGAATTATTCAGTACTAGGTTTTGCTCGCGGCTCCACCCGCGTGAAAAAGTTTTTGCGGGATAAAAGTCCCGCTTTATATTTTCCCGGGATAAAAAGCGTATGTGTTAATCCAGGACATGACCTACCCGTGTGCCAAATTTCATGTAAATCCGTTCAGTAATTTTGGAGATGTGCAGTAAGAAACAATTAGAAAAACATGCGGACAGACAGAAAAGAATTACAAAAATGGCTGATTTGTATTCCATTACTCTTCTTTAATACTTACTTTAGCAACACATAATCAATAATCAAAACATTCAAATCATAGCCACCAGTCTCTAACCAACACAGTCAAAATGTAAGTTAAATCCTGGTGGAGATGAATTGAGGTTGCATTCTAATCCTACTAATAATAATATTATAAAAGCGAAAGTTTGTAAGAATGTATGGATGTTTGGATGTTTGGATGTATGGATGTAAGGATGTTTGTTCCTCTTTCACGCAAAAACTACTGAACGGATTTCGATGAAATTTGGCACACGGGTAGATCATGTCCTGGATTAACACATAGGCTACTTTTTATCCCGGGAAAATATAAACCGGGACTTTTATCCCGGAAAAACTTTTTAATGCGGGCGGAGCCGCGGGCAAAAGCTAGTTAAAAATATTTCTATGCCATAGCAACGTCAGTTCATTTTTAAAATACGAACAAGCAATCAGAAAGAACATGAAAAACACTATTGCAAAGCAAACGAAAGTATGTTAATTGACTAACACTAACATAAATCATAATTGTAAAAGCAAAGTTGGTTCATAGAAGCAAAAAACAAATCACCGTTTCATACCGTTTTCAAAACAAAATGGTTTCACATTTTGACGCGATTCGAAACTGCATACTCGCACACATTGTTTCAACAAACTCGTCTATTCCCGTTTACGATTTATTTGTGTTAGCACAATCGGGAAGTTTACGTATTCTTTTATTTTATGGGTGTTTGAATTACATTGTAAAACCGCGGACACGATATTCAAGGTAAATATACAATGTTACGGTAACCGTAATAGATTTTATTGCCTGGTGACAATAGTTTAATCGCTTAACTGTTTCAAAAGGTGGTGATAATCCTGTCGTAACATGTAGTAATGGCTTAACAATCTCTACTTTATGTCCTGGATTTAAGCTATTTACAAACTCTATTCATGTCATATTTCATTCTAGGATTTGAGTAATAGACCTCTATTCTATTATTATATTCAGTTCTAAACGTATCACTTACCTATATACATGTAAATACCTCTAGAAATAGCTCTATATAAGTATCTTTCTACTAATTTTCACTTTTATATTAATGTACCAACTAAATTTCGTGCAACTTTATACAGAAATTTTCTAATAATCTGTAACAAATGTCCATAAAAAGTATCAAACAGCTATTACATTCAGAAAACAGAAATAGCAACTAAGACATTTCGTCATAGATACAAATTGCACACGTCGAGTGGCGTTCGATACAAGGTGCGGTCACTTTCAATATATGGACAAGGTAATTTCGACTTTGCAGCAAAACAATAAAGACTATCATAAAAGTAAATATAAGTTGGCATGTAAAGTGCAAGCGTGCAGGTCAGGCGTACCGAGGCCACCAAACTAAAATGTCAAGTAGCTAGATCCGTTTCATTGTCGTATTCCTTTGATGTTATCAACTTCGATATTCTAATTAGTATTTTGAAAAGTATATCATTATCTATTAACCTACATGTATATTTCGACGGCTCCGTAGAACAAAGTCGTATATGCAAAATGAAGCTTTTCAGTAGAGCGCTTTGAAAGTCTAAGTTAATTGTGAAAATCACAAGTTATAGTGAACAAAACATTATATTCTATAGGGTTCAGTAACAACTTTGAACTTCATGTGTGAAAATAGCACTAATTCGCACATGAATACAAACTAACGACTTTCAAAGCGCTCTACTGAAAAGCTAACATTTTGCATATACGACTTTGTTCTACGGAGCCGTCGATTTATCCTAACACTTTGTTAGATCATTTAACAATGCTGATAGTCGCCCACTGATAGAATATCGACCGCAATTCACAAATATATTTTTTTGAAAACCTCTTTATGAACTTTAATTATGCCAAATCTCACACTTCTTCATCCGTGCAATGTACTCAAAAAGGGGTACAATTTGTTTTTCTGCACGTATTTATGGATAACATTTTACAGTTCAAAGCAGAAATCCTAGTGATAAAATAATAAACTTGAAAGCTTGATTTAAAGATAAAAAATAAACAGCATTATTTAGGCCATAGTAAGAACATAATATTACCAATCAGTTAATAGGCACAAAGTTACGAATTCTTAGCTATTAGTGAATCTTTAGAGACTTTTTGGGACAAAATGTTGCATCAAGGTTATCGCCTATCACCTTTCTGAATACATTGATAGAAGTTAATATCGTTTACATATTACTATTTGAGTCTTTACGTAAGAGACAAGGTTATCTTATATAATAAAGATAACAAAATTCTAGTCGACAAAATGACATAAGCTAGTAACGGTAACAAGCATTCGATTCGGGTTGATAATTTCACGCTGAAACGAATCTCACTTTTACAATAACTTAGAAGGTATTATGAACGGCGGGAAGAAAATAAAACAGGTAAGAAATAGAGAAAAAGAAACAAAGGATTTAAGTATAAATATTTGTGTATTACATTTAATACACATTGGAATCATACTATTATGTTTGCTATATATTATACTAGTAGTGCTCGCGGCTCCGCCCGCGTGAAAAAGTTTTTCCGAGACAAAAATATTTTCCCGGGATAAAAACCTATAGCACTCAGGAGTTATGTAGCTTCCTATTAGTGAAAGAATTTTCAAAATCGGTTCAGTAGTTCATGAGATTAGTGCGTTCAAACAAACAAACAAACTCTTCAGCTTTATAATATTAAGTATAGATTCATAATTTATTGTAACCTCCATTTACACATCTTCTATTATTTAACGAAGATATGGAATAAACAATAACTTCAATATATCATCAACTAGGACATCAACGAGCATGATAAGTGCATTACTTCAACAATACCAATATGCATCACACTTGATAACTTTGATGTGCCCTAATTAGTTCTGGGAAGGCAGATCGAATAGCAAAATAACTGACTACCAACTACCAAGACGTTATTCATGATCGAATGTAATCGTTTGCTTCATTAAATTCTGATTGCAATGCCCTTATACAATGATCAATTCTTAGCTCAATATTTATATTTAATAGCATAGTAACTCGAGAATCAATCAATGTTGTCAGACTATCCATAGCCAAAATAAATTAAAAGTAGTTTATAAATAAAAATAACTATATTCATTGAAATATGCCAGCTAGTTCTTTCTAATATGCTCATAGTGATAAAGAGAATAGTACTCTCATCGGGCTAGTGAACTTAGTGATTAGTGAACGTCTTGAACTGTCAGTCCTGATAGTTACTAACGTTATTCTCGTGTGGTAAGCAGTTTGTATAAAGCGCATTCAAATGGTATATTTATAGTCTATAGTTGGGTTTCCTTTTGAGCATACCTTTTCATATAATACACAACGCGTGTATAGAAACTCATACAAAAAATACACCGTTAAGTAGCGTAGAGAAACGCATGGTAACTGCCTACAATTTTTGGCTGCACTAATGTCCATTAAAGATCAAAGTTCGTAGTCATTAAGCTGACAGTGCGTATGCGTGATTCCATCACTGACCCATCATTACCATCGCCTTCACATTTGTGAGTGATTTACATAATGACCTTACAGAATGACGGTGAAAGATATCGTATAAAAATAACGCGTCAAGCGCGAGCAGTGTTGACGCTCCATGGGTGCCATACAATAATATATTTTCCTCAGTGTATATAATATGAATATAATTAACATTTGGTCGTGTGTGTAATAGCAAACTCTTCTTACGCTGGTGCTCATGAAAAACTTGTAATAACTCCCATCGCGCCCAATTTTAAATTGTGGATTTATTACAGTTATTTCGAATGCATGTTATGTTTTATAATTTTAATCCGTTATACATCCTACTAATATTATAAAGGCGAAAGTTTGTAAGAATGTATGGATGTTTGGATGTTTCGATGTATGGATGTAAGGATGTTTGTTCCTCTTTCACGCAAAAACTACTGAACGGATTTCGATTAAATTTGGCACACGGGTAGATAATATCAATAATAAAATTTTGGGCTGATTTCCGGTCTATAACTAACTATACTGTTGAATATATTTGCTTCACATACAGTCAAACAATCACACAACAAAGTAATTCTATAAAGATTCAATTTATTCGCAACAATGTAAGTATCTCTAGAATGCGTCATAAACATTAACAACAAAATAACTTATAAACAATACTCGTTCATGTTACTTAATTAGAAAAAATGTTTTGTTGAGTTCTGAGCATATCGGCTGAATAAAAAATAAACAACAGTTCACGTAATTATCAAAGAACAATTAATTCTACTTACTTAGAATTTTTCGGATCATGCATCATATTAACTTGTATTTATTATCAAATGCTAATAAGATTTATAAAAACAATATTTAACAACTTCAATAGCAAGAGACTACCTTGGTAGACAGCCTCGGTGGCGTAGTTGTATTATGGCACGACTGCAATGCTGAGGTCTCGGATTCGATTCCCGGGTCGGGCAAAGTGATATTGAGTTTTTCTATTCGGTATCAGCTCGGAGTCTGGAATTTGTGCCCGATATGGCGATAGGCTCGCCCCCTATCACATCATGGAACGGAATAACGGCGAAAACTAGTTGCGCCTCTGCCTACCCCTTCGGGGATAAAAGGCGTGAGTGTATATGTATATGTATGTATATTCAATAGCAACTCATTTACATAATTGGATGTGTACAGTCAGCAGCATAAATATCTCTACAAAATCAAAATTCCAAATCGCCAATATACGCATTAAGTTAAACTGAAAAAAAATATTCGTATGAAGCAAATGTCTATTATTTTATTTTTGTGAACAGAAAAAAAAGATTAGGAAGAACGCAAAAGTATGTAGGTAATTTGAAGTTTTGAATTTGTTCAGCTACTTATGCTGGTGATTGTACATTCAATTATTATATTATGTATTTGTAACTACTGGTGGTAGGTCTCTCATATGTAAGAGTCCGTCTGGGTGGGTACCAACGCAATGTCTGTATTCTACCGCCAAGCAGCAGTGTGCATGCACTGTTGTGTTTTGGTTTGAAGGACATTGTATCCAGTGTAAAAGTGTGCACATACGATGCGATTTGGTACAGCCGAACCATTAAAACGGTATGCCATCGAACCATATCGCATCGTGTGGGGCACGGTTCGATGGACATTATTATTATTATTGTTGGTACGGCTGGTTCGATGGCTTGTCCATCAAACTTGGTTGCATACAACTGGACATCGCATGGTACGGTTCGATCGTGTCGCGTGAAGACTGTACCGCGTGACGAATTGGTCGCATGATACCAAATCACATCGTATGTGGATACTATTACTCTGGACATAATAACACTTAACATCTTATGTCTCAGGATGACGAGCGCAGTGGAATGCCTACTTTGTAACTCAAGGTGCTGGATGGTGTTTCTACTGTTTATGGGTGGTCGTATCGCTTACCATCAGGTGAACGGCATACTCGTCTCGGCATTCAATGCAATATAAAAAAACAACGAAGACAATAACAAAGCACACAGGTCGTGTAAACCCAAGATTAGGTTTTCTTTAACAATTGATGTAAGTAACGCAAACGTTTACGTTGAGCAACACTTATTTAATCAAATAGAAACGAACTGAATACAACGAAAAGCATTATGTGGAACGTAGATATCTATTCACTCAACACCACTGTTGCGTAACTCCACGGCTTTGTTCGTCATAATGTATGTAACAATGATACGAATTTTCTATAGCACTTTAATGCATCGATAAGCGTTGCTCTAATGTGTGTTGTAATGCACACTAAATTCCTTGCAAGTTTCTTTGTCTACTTACGGTGTCACGCAAACTGATTCACTGCTGCACCAAGCCTTTACACAAAATGTCAACATTGAATTGTCGATATTTCTTTTTTTTACAATGACCATAAAACTAACAGTTTCTTTACTAACAAGCACTTAAAGATTACTCTAATGTGAAATAATGCACAACATTGGATACATTACGATTTAAAGGATTTTTGAAATAAAAAAACAATAATGTAAATAAAGATTTTTGACTAGCTTCATCTAAATGATTTAAATACATCAACAATTTAAGCAATATTTCTCGGATACTACACGGAGCGTTCCTACACTGTCTAGAAACTCATTGTTTAAGTATCCTTAATAAATTGATACCACTTTGTCTGATTTAACACATCCGCAATTAGCTTTTATATCCTCTCCAACGAGTATCAACCCGATTACATGTGGATCGTTTGTGGTTCTGTCCAGATATTGTTATGTGTTTGTTACTTAATAACGTAATTTGTAAATAGTGTTTATTTGTCTGTTTGTACCTTTATCATGTTACTTTTAGTGATTATTTGTTTAATTATTGTTTAGCGAATAATTATATATTTACATTATTTATATTTTGATAACTTTCTTGCCCACGGACTCAAACACACACACACATTCACATACACATAACACCCTCACTTTGTTCTAAATTTTCTTTTCGTTATTTTACTATTATTAATATGTTTTAGCAAAGTTCATTTTCAAGAAATATAAAATTGAAAACCTATTGTCTCATGCGAAGGCCTAATAACTGTGACACACTATGTTACTAATGCAGTTATTACGGTAAAAAATTGTTATTTTGAAATTTCTTATAACTGCACCGAAATAAATACCTTTCATTTATTTTATTATTTTTAATAAAACTAAGATGCAATTACACGAGTACAGTCAGCAGCATAAGTACCTGTACAAAATCAAAATTTCAAATCGCCTACATACGCGTTAACTGAAACTGAAAAGAAATTTCTTCGTATGAAGTAAAGCAAATCCCTATTATTTTATTTTTGTGAAGAGAAAAATTTTTTAGTAAGAACACAAAAGTATGTAGGTAATTTGAAATTCGGAATTTGTTCAGCTACTTATGCTGGTGACTGTATATTCAAACATCTTTACAATTTATTAAATTAAATCAACGGTAAACTAAAGAAAAACTAGCTATAAACTAACTTCAAACCTAACAGTCATTAGTCAGTCACTATCTCTATAAATATAAAATATATTTTTAATAATACTCATACTAAGGGAATGAATTTCAAATTGCCTTTGCACGGCTCTTGCCTAGTTATACCAGTTAACATAACAAACGTAAGTAATAATTAATTATCTACTATGACAATTCGTATAACGGTGTACCAAACTAATCGCGAATTCATGTAAATGTTAACATCGCGTGTAGCATCGCATCGCGACACAGGCTTTAATTATACGCTCGATAAAATAAACGCGTCTTGGATATGGAAATACGAAAACGTATCCATATTTCATCAGAAAATCGATATCATTAACTTATGACACTATTTTTTTAGTGTTTTAAGTCGATAATTTTACTCGATAAACACACACACACACACTCACCTCTGTTATCCCCGAAGGGGTAGGCAGAGGCGCAACTAGTGCGCCCACTTTTCGCCGATATTCCGTCCCATGATGTGATAGGGGTCGAGCCTATCGCCATATCGGGCACATATTCCAGACTCCGGGCTGATACTAAATAGAAAAACTCAACATCACTTTGCCCGACCCGGGAATCGAACCCGAGACCTCAAGCTTTGCAGTCGTACTGTAATACAGCTACGCCATCGAGGCAGTCGATAAACAGGAATCGATAATTTGCATTTTTATTGTTAACAGACATATCTCTGTGCACCTTTTCATTCAATTGCAGATCTTCATGATACAATAGAGCATAATATGCATATGAATGTCCGTTGTCCAGTAAATTGTGAGCACAAAGTATTTACGAAGGATGTCGCCCACTTCCTGCCTTCATTTTGCGTTGTACATGTGAAATGCGTTGCAACTACAACAATTTGAAATTGTGTTTGACTTGCAACAGTTTGAGTTTTGCGAAAATGTGTTAGACTAACATTATGCGACGAGTTATCACCTACTATCATTGTTTAGCATTTTCTCATGTTCCTATACGTTATTTCCGAATTGTACAAGGAATAACAGGTCCGTCTGGAAATCTTTAGAGGAGGCCTCTGTTTAGCAGTGGACGTCATGTGGCTGATCATGATGACAAGGAAAAATAATAGCTATTTTGTGATTAATGGCGTTCCATTAGGTAAAACTAACTCATTACCAATGAATGAAATCCTCCTAGCCAGTTTCGGCCACGGCGGCCAATCTCAACGGAGATCAGCCAGGTACGCAGGAGATATTATAGTGCACAAGTGTGTGCGCAATACACAGGTGCACTCGCTATTCCTTCACTCTCATAGTCCGATGAGACGGCAATCCGACATGACCGGAGAGAGATCAGGCGCAGGACCAACGGCTTTACGTGCTTTCCGAGGCACGGGGGTATCACACCGCCAACTTCCTAACTCCGAGCTGCGACTGAGTAATTTTTTAAGATGGAAAAACTCAGTCGCAAAGTTTTTTGGCCCGACCCGGGATTCGAACCCAGGACCTCAGCGCGCAAATCGTACTCGTAACGCGTACGCAATACAACTATGCCACCGAGGCAGTCAAACAGGGTATGTAAAGTCATACTCTGATCTGAATTTGTTGTGACTTTTAACGTTGCAGCATAAAATTCTATTCACAAGTTTAGTCGAAATTTGCATTTCATATTTAATGTTACTTTCGATACCACTTTTACAAGTCGCATGGAATTGAGAAATCTCTACAGTTCGAAATATTCTCTAAGTCAGTAGGTCAATCTTGACTCTTATCTCAACTACTATAATGCAAATACAACTGTAATGATTTCTTGTGGGTTGTAAAACTGGGTTCCATTCTCATTTCCCAGGTCAGGCAACGCTTTGTGTATGTGTGTGTGTGTGTGTTTTTTTTTCATTACGAGTCCTGTGATTTAATCTCCCAGAGAGTATGGATGACAAGGCAGATTGTAAAAATATTTTTTGCTAAATTCGCGTAAAAGTGAATGGCGCTGACTCTACTATAGCTACTCTACATACTATAATGCTGATAAGTGACTTTATGCTTATGTGTGTATATTATTTAATTCATAGTCTCTACCTTCCGCAATAATTTCTTTGTATTGACCTTGCGAATTTCTATCAAAGTTAGAAACTAAAACTGATCAGAAAACTTACAACGAAGGTTATTCGCGGCGTTTCTCAATATTTTATGTTACCATGTATCACGTAATGAGGCTACGCATTGTTATCAAACGATTGTCTACCGTATACCTATCACGAAAGTATTCAAAATTATGTAACATACCTTTTTGTGAAATTACATTGCGTTTTACAATTGTGTGTGTTACGTGTCCATCCAATACCAATTATTCATAATGAATTTGATTCGGTAAGTGTTAAAATCAAACAAATATTTTGTCACTCCAAACTGTGAAACCATTTTGTTTACATCACTCTCGAACTGTTATTAAAATAAAAGGACACGACCCAGAATACATAATTTACGTAGTGAGACGTGTATCCAATAAAATAAAACATGCAGTTAGCATATAGAAATAACAGTAGGTACCTAATACTTATTGCCATAACAGGATAAAAAATCTCTTAATTACTGTTGAAAACCGTATTAGTATAAAACATTAATAAAACCAAAAAATCCTACTAATATTATAAAGGCGAAAGTTTGTAAGAATGTATGGATGTTTGTTATTTTTTCACGCAAAAACTACTGAACGGATTTCGATGAAATTTGGCACACGGGTAGATCATATCCTGGATTAACACATAGGGTACTTTTTATCCCGGGAAAATATAAAGCGGGACTTTTATCCCGGAAAACTTTTTAAAGTGGTCGGAGCCGCGGACAAAAGCTAGTTTTATATAATTTGATCTAAATCTAATTAAATTATTTGAATAAATAAGTAAAATTGAATCTTGTTCACATTTACGTTGTAAGTCATAGTAATAGTAAAGCAATACCAGCTGAAATAGAGCACTGTTTCGTATTCAATACAACACTCGTATCAATGTTTCGCAAGTACAACCACAGACGCCACAAACTGCTCTATAGGTAACTTATATGTTTCAAAGTTGAACTCGGATTCACTGAGACAGGTTTATCTCGCTCTTATAACTTTAAAAACAATATTATAGACTGTCGGACTTATTCATAAAGAGTTTATAAACCTGTTTTAGTTAATTAATGTTTTGTCTTCTTCGAATGAATTTTGAATTGAGTTTGAAGGAAGAAGACAAAACATTCTATAACTAAAATGGGTTTATTAACTATTTACGAAGAAGGTCCTTATTGCTTAAGTAGTTTCATTACAACAGTTTTTTCCTTATTAGTTTCAGTTCTATTCCTCAGTGGTTGTATTATTCCCCAAGAGGGTTACAGTCAGGTAAGACCAGGCGTAAAAAAATCTCTACATGAATAAAAAAGTTGTGCCGACCCCAAGTAATGGCATAAGGAAGGTAAGATGATTTATTACTGCTCAAAATACACTACGAATTTCATATTCAGGTCAGTAAAACAACAACCGCAGATGAAAGACTCTGAGATTAGAGTGTTCCATAAAGCAAAATCATAAACATCAAAAATACTTAACACTATATGAATAAAATAATATCATTTGAAAGGAGCATTTAGTTACGTATTCTAATCTTAAAAGTAATTAACTGGAATAAGTACGCACATTCAAAAATATGGTTGTAATAAAAAAATATTTGTACAATTTCGGAACAAAATTGAATCATTAGAAACGTTATATCATAATGCGAATGCTTTGGAGAAAACCAAAGATTTGTGCAAAACGACGGACAATGCACTCGCAAATTGGATTGCATCCGCCGCGAGTGCTGGCTAGCTCATAATTGGCCACTCGACTCGGCTGTGTCACGAGTTTGAACAATCTAGAGCTGCAGTTCAGCTACACTGACGTATTAGATAAAACAAAAACACTACACTTTTTATGGTAGCTTGACTAAATCGCTGGAAATGAGGGTAATTTCACTATAGAAGCGGATAAAATTGATCATAGATTTGATCAGTAATACATCAAATTTATGTCCTGAACACACGGGTGTGTGTTTGTGATACTTTAGTTAGTACTTTAGTTAGGTAACTATAGGTACATGATCCAATAGGTACATATACTAATGTCTAGTCATACAACTTAAATGAAACAGTTCAATTCTTAAACTACCTCCCCAAGACAATAACAATATCTTAAACTTCGTATCTTATAAGTGATTATGTACAAAGTTATTCAGGGAACATCGGCATCGCCTCAGTTATTAGTAAGTGGAGATTAAGTCAATCCACTTTCAGCCACAAGTTTAGTTTCCAATATAGAAGATTTTCTGGTGGCTTTAATACTAGTCCGGAGCCATTAGGATGTTGGCCGCGTGCCAACAGCGCTCGAGGTATTTATTTGTAAGCTCAACATTCTAGGAATTATAACCCCGGAATAGAATCCACGTGGATTGACATCTTCCGCTCTAAGCCCGATCAATATTTATTGATTTAGAGTAGTAGCTATGCCAGTTATTGTATAAGTGGAAATACCTACGCGATTAGCAGACGGCGTTGAAGATAGCGCTGTGCTGTGGATCGGAGTGGAATTCTAATTGACTTTCGAGAAAACTTTTTTGACGTATAACACCACTTTAATACTGACTAATAATGTTAATAGGCTTTATATATTTACTATAAAGTATGTGTAAAATGAATACTATTTGATTGGAAATTGCTTGTTACTGGAATGCTTAGTAACGATTTATGTTTTATAAGCTAATTGGTATAGTAGCTGTTCTATTACTTACTATAGTCCGGCAACTATAAATCGTATGAAGCTATTTTATTTCAAAAAGAGACCTGTCTTGGCATACCTATGATCTAGATTATTGTATGGTTTTATAGTAAGCTATGTTAAGAAAGGTTAACATCAAGGACGTCGTTGGCCAATAAATGTATTAAAACACGATACAGTACATTTATGTTCATTAGTTACTCAGAAGTACACCAGTAAGCCACCGAAACAGAATACTCAACAAGAAAAAACACACATTTGCAACAAAGTAAAACGTCATACGCGGATACAGTAGAATGGAGGCCCAATTCTCATCGCGAGTGGCGTACGCGACGAGGTTTCGCCACTACCAGCGATATTGACCGACAAAACAATGATTGGAGGACAAAATTGTTTACTGCGAGAGCTCTGACAAATTTCACCAATGACACAAATTATAATAGTGAGTAAAATATGATAATATCAAAGATTATCCATCGATATTATTCAATTTATCGATAAAACCAACGAAGCAAACCGTGGAAGTGAAAGGTATGATATTTCGGAACACGGAATATCTGGCTTTATCATTTATTTAATTTCTAAATGTTTAACACTTAAATGCGAATTCGCTAACGACGAACATAGTATTGATAATGTACCAAAACGCGTAACCGATTGATAAAATTGGCAGTTACTTTCAAACTTTCTTATTATAAAACATTACAATTTGTCTTTTTCGTGTCCATGTTTACGGCTTCCGTTGACTGCAAAAATAATTGCAAATGTAAACCAATTAGTGATCTGATTGATGATCATAGATATTATTCAAAGAAGTAATTATTCGAAAGGGACCGCCGCGCCGGCCCTGCGTGATCTGTTCTACTTAATTAATTCTGACCTTCCAAAATTCAAATATAAACAAAGTCAGTACGTAGGTAATTGAACATGCCAAAACAGTTGCCAGTTCATTTCGGCTTTAATAGAAGACTCGATATAGGTAAATAAGTCATATATGTTCGCTTCGACCCACATCTGCTTTAAATCAATCGCGTGCGGCTGCGGAGTCGACCTACACAGACCTTGCTGGTTAGTAGAATGCACACATACACACTTTTATTATTATAAAAAATGCATTCCCGATTAATTACTTTTCCAATTATTAACAATATATAACTTTTAAAGTTGACTCTACGTTATTAAGTACAGCTTCTTTGTAAAGGATATTGGAAGTAAACAAATAGAATCCGTAACAGTACAAATATTTGTATAATTGATTTAATCCATTGAATGACGAGACAAGCATGCCGTTCGCCTGATGGTAAGCGATACGACCGACCATAAATAGTAGCAACACCCTCCAGCACCTTGAATTACAAAGTACGATGTGGCATTCCACTGCGCTCGTCACACTGAGACATAAAATGTTAAGTCTCATTATGGCCAGTAGTTACACTGACTACTATGTGCTTCAAACCGAAATACAATAGTGCATGCACACTGCTGCTTGGCGTTTTAAATAGACATTGCGGTGGTACCCACCCAGACGGACTCTTACATATAAGAGACCTACCACCAATACATAATCATTTGTGCCTATTTGATATTAGAACTCTAAACTTGACGACACACTTCAAACTTCGTCGATTTACCCGTTGCGCCAAGTATATTGTTAATTCTTAATTAGCATTATTTATTGTTATTCGAGTATAATCAATATATGTATGTATGTTAAACATTCAATTAAACTGATATGAGCAGTGGTGCAAATATTCAATTATGTTATTTTTTATATGAAATATAATTATAAGCAACCGTAGAAACAACGTGGCGTATGATAAGCGGTCAATGGCGTCTACATTCCAAGTATCATAAGCGCCATATTTAATTGATACTGTGATAGAACATTGACGCCAATAGAGTTCAATAAATGATTATATTTATAGTATAAGCATATCAATACTAAGTATTTCATTGTCAACACTTGATTTTCATATACGTTCGAAATTCCTAGTATTTCTCTAATTGTATGAAACTAATAAACCAGTATTCTCATTCACTAGTAATTATAGAGACGCTGAGCTACAAACGATTAACTTTAAATACTATTTACAAGCAGCTAGAGTTTTTATTCTAAATAATGCGTGGAGTCATGCAGCCTACATGTCGCCACTTTCCACCATGTGGTAGTGCAAACCAGTTTCTGTTGAATCCCGACGAAGTACAATATACTTTATCTACGTACATCAACAGGCAGGTACGACGGCAACATTGATTTAATGTCTTTAATGGTTTAACAATGTAATTCATGCTTTATAATTAAGGATGAAGTCAAGGCGTTGCCATGATAGACTGATTTTATAAATCTATCGTTATATCTATACTAATATTATAAAGCTGAAGATTTTGTTTGTTTGTTAGTTTGTACGCGCTAATCTCAGGAACTACTAAACCGATTTTGAAAATTCTTTCGCTAATAGGAAGCTAGATAACTCCTACTTTTTATCCCGGGAAAATATTTTTGTCCCAGAAAAACTTTTTCACGCGGGCGGAGCCGCGAGCACTACTAGTAAATTATAATATGATAATTTTGAATTATGTATATTATTTTAATATAAATTTATTGAGCTATTGGTAGTTTAAAATAATTAAATATAATAATAGTTTAGGAATTATTCATATTTTATTTATAAATATAAATATAACTGTGACATGTAATATGGTGCTTACACATACGGAAAAAATAGGGCTGTTAAACTAACATACTTTTCTCTGTTGTTGTCTTAGGTAATTTAAACTACCAAAAATAACCGTAACTTTATTAGAAAAGTTAACCTTAAAATAAAATGTATAATTTCTAGTGATTAAGACACGGAATTTTTACAATGTTTATAAAATACTAGTAGTGCTCGCGGCTCCGCCCGCGTGAAAAAGTTCTTCCGGGACAAAAATATTTTCCCGGGATAAAAAGTAGCCTATAGCACTCAGGAGTTATGTAGCTTCCTACTAGTGAAAGAATTTTCAAAATCGGTTCAGTAGTTCCTGAGATTAGCGCGTTCAAACAAACAAAATCTTCAGCTTTATAATTTTAGTATAGATTTCAATGTTAAAATTCATAAGCAGCGGGTATTTAGTCGTAAACTCACGCGTTACATTCCACGAGAGTGAAGTATCTTGAGTATAAAGTTTATGAAAAGAACATAGAAATGTGCATAATATTTTTGTTTACCCTATTGTTAAGTTTTATACAATTCTATCCTGTTGATGCAACATTTTTATTATGGTCGTAAAAACCAAACTCTTGTAGTTGAGACATTTTTAAACTTAAAAATATACTATATATTGGACAAGCTAAATAAGTTGCTTAATAATAGAGATTTAAGTACATTTTGTACCATAGAGTATAGAGCATATGAGTAGAGCTATGCTCTAAAAATAGATTCCATAGCATATATGGGTAAGCTTCATTGGAATATAGCCTATCTCACAAAACTAACGTAAATTAATAATTTACTGATTTTCTCGTGGTAATGACTGAGTGCGGTAAGTAAGTTTTCCAGAGACTCCAACGCTCTTCTTTAGGTTCTATTGACACTTTAAACCCGGAAGTGCAACCATGATTCTTATATCGACGTGGTTATTTGTAAATATAACATTAGGCATCCCAACCCCTTGCTTATTTACCAGACTGAGCAATAAAAAAACCTAAATATATCCCGTAATAACATAAATATTTTACACGTTCAATGTCGTAATTCAATATTGCAAATGGCTTTTTCGCGAATATATTTTAAAATCTAATTATACACAAACCCTTGTAATGAAATACAAGTTACAAACGACCTTGCAGTATGAATAAATGTGTGTAAACAATCTAATTACATAACGAGGCCGTAGTTAGCCATTATTAAAAGCTGGCATGACCAAAACAATTACAATTCGAAATAAAAAAAGTATTGCGTGCAGTGAATGTGTAATTTTTTGCCGCCTAGAACTGGTCCGAGTAAGGCTCCGTTAACACCGCACGTTTTTACAGTATCTTTTATGACAATTCTCAAAGTTGACTGTCCGTTATCTACAGTACAAGACTTGTGTAAATTCTCCCACAGATCATTATCTATAACCATTCATTGTTTGACGCTATTTTACAATAAAAATGAAACGTATGATGCATCGTCGGTCGTGTGGACGCGGTCTTATACCGACTGCTTTACATACAAACATTGCTTCACTCGATGTCATAGCCAGATAGCCTTGCGATATCTTTCTAGCTAGCTCGAGAGACCTAACATTATGATAGCGTGTTTGTGTCACTCCGTTCGCCGTTGACGTAGAAATTGACTAAATACGTTTATTGAAAGTAATTTTCAACTCAAGTTATATGTATTAATTCCAATTGACTAATAGTTTTAGTATACATATAGGTTTAGGATTTACCTATTTCAGTTAGATCAAATTTACTTATTTTTATAGAGAGTCGGTATTGCAAAACGTTAGAACAACGGTTTTGAGTTTAATCATTATGTATGGCCGTGTTTCGGCAGCTTTCATTCCCAAGGCCGCATCACAGCGGATCCGCTCCACTTTTCACTCAGACTTTCTGTACGGAACTTGGCAAGAGTTTGCATTGTATACAGTTACACCCTCTTAATATAGTTAATTATAATATTACGTGATCGTGACGTATTTGTGTTTAACTTGGAGGTGCACATCGGATTTTAAAACCATACAAAATCAATGTTACTAGTAAAACAAATTCAGGCAGAATTAATTTGCTTCATGGTAGTTCTTACGAATTGGTAGAGATTGACTATCAGGTTTATATTTTAATTAAAGAAATCTAAAAAGTGAACAAAAGATTTCAACGAACCGTGCCACGACTGCATTGGTACCGTACCTACTCGCAGCTTGCGTACTGCCTGGCAATGGCACGTTACGAAATCTATGTTATTGAACTATCGTCGGCTTTATATTATGATAAATATAAGAGGTAGGTACATAGAATATTTATATATCCCATTCGCTAATTATTGGTTAACATTGCTGTACATTTACACAGTTGATTGAACTCAGTGGCGTAAACGCTAAAAATGCGATCAGAAGACGAATAAATAGTATGTGCTTTAGATTTAAGCTGTATTGTTCAGTACTTATCCGCACCTGAGTGGAATCGGCTGGAAAGGGTATCGGTGTGCGGATGGATGCGGCGCGATGATCGGCGCAGGCGGGGGATGTACAGGCACTGGCAGCGGCACCGCCACCGGCACCGGGTGCGGGTGAGGATGCGAGAGCGCGTGTGGCGCGTGCGGTGGTGGCGGCGGCGGCGGCTGCTGCGGCGGCAGCGTGCTGTACGGCGGCGGCGGCACGCTCTCCAGCAGCTCCGGCACCCGCGACGGCCTAGGACGTCGCACGCGCCTCCTGCGCGTCGGCTCCTCGGTCTGACATTCAGCGCTCGCCACACTCCTCTCGCGGTCGGTCTGCACGGCACTGTTCACATTACAACTGGGAGGTGCATCCTGCACTTGCACTATGTTCACATTAGACACGTTCTGTCGGCTCGGCTCCCCCGAAACGCGCACCGAGACCGAGTCCGACTTGCGCAGCGGGGCTGGCGCCGGCACGGGCAGCCGCATCTCGTGGCGCAGTGTGATCGCACGATACGACGCGCGCGCATGACGACCGCCGTTCGGCGACTGGGGAATGCACGCGGCGTCCCCCCCGCCGAAGCCGAAGCGAGTCGAGCTCGCGAGCGCGCCATCGGTGCGGGAGCGCGCAAGGGGCGGCGACCGGCACTCGTACGGCTGCCACAGCAGCGAGGAGAGAGCTTCGGCGGCAGACAACGGTGGCTGCGATGGAGGCTGGGGCGGCGGCGGTGGAGTCGGCGGCGGCACAGCGTTTAGCGCGCCGTTCATCTCGGAACCGTGCTTCGCTGCCGCGACAACGCCGTCACCCGCCACCCTCCGCCACAGGCACCTACCACAAACATTATCCAATTTAGAGTAAACAGTAATATAAAAAGTTTATTACTGTAAATAACTAAAAGAAAAACATAACCAAACTCTAGTGCCAACGCTCCCTGCGAATCTATATAGCTTCCAAGAGGAACACAATATGAAGGAAACTTTACTAGAAATACACACATACGCAAACATGCATCCATTCTTTTTCGCATGCATTAACATTAACATTACTGCTCTAGTTGTCTTTGATAAGACTTCTATAGAATGTTGATAGCACACCTAAATTCTCTACATTATTTTATTTAACGAGTACGTTAGATAAATTTATTACTGTTTCTTAGGATGTCTATAAATATATCGAACCCAGGACATTACCAATTTGCAGTAAAAGTAGGTAGCTAAAGTACGCTAACAACACCATAGAGACGGAGTGAGAAATCTGCTAGCACTTAAAATAAAAATACCTTTATGTTTATAGTGTTAATACACAATTTCTCTAGCATTTACCATTGAAACACATTCAGCGCACAAGTAGTAAAGTTATATCGCTAAACGTTCAGAACGGATGAGTCTTAGACTTTAGTATGGTAAAGTTGGAAGGAAATTGGTGGTTATTAAAAAGTTTCTTTCAGTCGAGTGCGTTGCGTGGAGTTCGACTCACTTGCCGTTAGCCTCGAGCGCTTTCTTATCACCGTGTTACTTTGAGATCTTATTTAAGAGCGCATCTATTGACATCAATAGAATTGCCCGTTTGAATCGTTGAGGATTTCAAACATGGGGTAATCAAATAAAGCAATACGTTAAGTTATTGTCACACTTGATCTTAGAATAGTTTATTTTCGATGGATTTTATATAGCTACGTTCATACTATTGTGAACATACTCTTAAAAATATTTTCATGAGCTAATAATTATTTAAGGTCTTTTTCTTTATCTAGTATTTACCATCTACTACGAGTGTACAACCTATAGAAATGTTTGAATGTTTGTTAGAAGTATAGGTAATTATAATAAACAGCAAAATGGTTTTTTATGAAATTTGGCACACATATAGACTACCTTATGAATTATATTATACACTAGTAGTGCTCGCGGCTCCGCCCGCGTGAAAAGGTTTTTCCGGGACAAAAATATTTTCCCGGGATAAAAAGTAGCCTATAGCACTCATGAGTTATGTAGCTTCCCATTAGTGAAAGAATTTTCAAAATCGGTTCAGTAGTTCCTGAGATTAGCGCGTTCACAAACAGACTCTTCATAATATATTCAGCTTTATAATATTAGTATAGATTCGTTTTTATTCTCAAAACAGCACAGTGAGACATAATTATTATCTAGGTAATGTAATTAGCGTGGGCGGAGTCGAAAGTAAAACTAAGTACTATGAAATAATTGAAATGTTAATCATACAAAACAATAATAAGGTTGATTACTGTAAAAATACCTTTTTACTCCCTTAATCATTAAGTTTTTATTCAATATTATTATAATATATTTCCGGTATCGTTATTAATGCCATCTTAACATTTTTTAAAATAAACCCTGATATTATTATAAAAAAAAAACATTACATCCTTCCAATCGAAACTAAAACTACTTCAATTAAAGTTAAATATCTTCGTAAAGTAAAACGTCTTGTTAATAGTAGTTTTTTAATAGTGTTGTAAAAATGTACTGCCAAGTACCGCTTTTCGAACATAATATGCAAGAATAATAATTAAAGCTACCGCTATCGAATCCCGCATTCGAATACTGGGTTGAGCAAAGCGATATTGGGATTTTCTAATTAGTATCAAGAATTTGTGCCCGATATAGAGGTTGGCTTCCCCCTATCACATCACGAGACGGAAAAAAATTACCGAAAAGTGAATGCCATGGTTGCGCATCTGCCTACCCCTTCGAAGATAAAGGTGTGATGTGTGTTCGTTCGTTTTGTTTTATAATTAAAGCTTAGTAGCCTCCATTTCCTTACTTATGACAGCATAAAAAAGTGCTTAGTTAAGTATAATATGGATCTCATTGACGAAAGAACTTTTGTTTTTTGAAGGAGTTTAAATTACAGATGTTGCAAGCAAAAATAAGTACGTTGTTTTTAGTTTCCAACAAATATCTTATTAGTCAAAATATATGTCTATCTTTAATATATGATTTCTTATAATCTAAATTTATTTCGGGGTTTTTATCCATATGGACATGTCGACTAATTTAAGTGACTGACTCGGATGGTGAAAGCCTCTGTACACATCACAAACAAGTGTCTCTATTTCTGGCACAGTGTGAAAAAAAGGTAGATTGCAAAATATATAAATTATTTACAAAATTCAAAATCTTTCAACACGATGCCACTGTGTCACGCCACTGTGTGTGTTATATCATTTGGTCGTACGAATAAAAAAGCAAACCACGTGACACATTACGTAGAGACAACAGTGACGTCAGCATATCGCAGGGAGATCAGCAAGGAGGCACAAACAGAGATCTGTGGTGAAACCGCACTCGATACGAGCACACTTTCACCAAGGCTACACCGCCGCGGCGCCTACCACTACACTGCATGGAAAATGAACAGTAACACCAGGTGGATATTGCGAGCTAAAATTTACGTATGTATAGCGGAATTTGGCAATATATTTTATTATGACTTGATACTTGGTTTTAAATCGCTGATTGAACTAAACAAAGCAAATATTCCTCAATAAAAAGTGTCGTGTTATTAAATTACTGTTAAACGCAGAATTCAATGAACACGAAACGGTTGTAACTTGTATTTACACAATTTGCTTGTACAATTACAGTTATCACTATAATAAAGGTTTGATCCGTTTCTATACATTGAAAACCTTAAATACATCCTTTTGTAAAAAAAAGATGCACTACAAAAATGCTACAAATTGTAAAAAAGAAAACCTCAAAATTACGTAATCTTTGCACAAATTTTAACAATGAAAGCAAACATATATTTTTGAGATTTACTGCTTCATATTTGTCTACTTCGCACGGCTAATTAAGTGCTATACTAAACATTCTGTGTATAGCGGAAACGGCACCATAAACATACAGAAACAAATAAGCGGATACTGTTATATCACTTACAATTATGGTGCGCGGACTTTCATTTAAACATTAACACATCGAACACATCTATCAAATGTCCAGCGTTTAATACAACGCCCATTACATTAATATGAAGACACTTACTACACTAATCTACATAAATATCTTCTCATACTGCTTCTCATTATGCTCATTATGTTATTACAGAATTGTTTTTGTGTTGGATAAAAAACGTGTGATATGCAAGATGTATTTTATGTTTAAAAGCGTAAGTTATTTTTTTTGCCGAAACGATTAGTTGAATGGCGATATAAGAATATAGATATTAACTATAAACATACATATTACGTCACTATAGTGCCTAATACGATTAAATAACACTGTCATTATAATCATTCAAGTGATTTGAAATGGTTTGAACGTTAATCGTTTAGGCTATTATAATATTGTGAAGTGAAACAGAAAATATTGTGTAACGGACATTATATTAATAAGAAACATTTTAATCAATAGGAGCCATACTGATACCTATTTTTTTATCTTTCAAGATTATATAATTGCATCTTCTTATTTTCTTTATATAGGTACAAATTGATTATTTGCATTAATGAATTTTGGATTCTATTGAATTCAATAAGATAGAGGGTCCATTACATCGTTTGTCATAACTAAAATGAATGAAAGAAAAGAAATAACAAGTCGTTTCCCTTCAATTTCTCAGAAACGTTTCTATAAGAGAATAAAAACGGGACAACTGGAACCCCTGGTTTATCCCGTATGTAATTTAATGACTGTAATATTTATTAGTGAACACCTGGACCTTGCATATCCATTAAATTTTATTTCATCGATACTAATATTATAAAAAGGTAAAGTTTAAAAGTTGGTTTGTAGGAAATAAACTCTGGAAGATCTGAGCCGATTTTGGTGAAATTGGTATGAAGATTGAGATCCTGGAAAGGAGATAAGCTACTCTATACCGTGAAAATATAAGTCGAGACTTTTATGCAGGAAAAATATTATACGCGGGTGAAGCCACGAGCTAAACTACTCATTGATAAAACGTGATGCAGCTTCTGTGTTAGTAAGTTATAATTTGCATTGAAAACATTTAAATATGAAAGTTTGTTATCTTATGAAATGGCAGATAACAATGCTTATTATGTTTAAAACTAACTTCGTGATGTTGGGTGTGTTATTGGAATATTTAAAAAAAAATGTTAAAGATAATTTATGAAGCTTTAACATACATCCTAATTTCTCGCCAAGATAAGCTAAACTTAGATTAATCTTGAACTGCGTCACAACATGGTACGAAAAATAAACAAGCGTAAAATTTGGAAAATCTACTAATTTATTGACTATTTTTCCTGCTGATTTGAGTTATAATATTGCGAAATATCTCCGAAGAGCCAAACAAGAAATAAAACTATAAATAATACAATTCTCTAGCACCCAATTACATAATTTTCTGTTATACAATGCAAATACCAACAGACACTAATAACCTTTAAATTCTATGACTATAGACATCATTAAATATGTTACAAAACCAAAGATAAAGAATAAATAAAATTACCCTCGCTATACAGTTTCAATGACCGCTTATGAATTGCGTAAGAAACTTACACTGTCAAGTGGTTTGTGCATTGCTTTCTCCAAATCGGATTTTATGTTGAGAAATAAACACAGAATGCGCTCCCTTTGTAACATAAACAACAATAGCGCGGCGCCGGAACTCTGAATAAAAATGAAAGTGGATTCGCCTGTTATTTTTATAAACCCGACAATCTCGTTCGGCGGCGAATCCACATTAGCATACGGACTACGCAGTACCTACGCTGGCCATGGGAGTATCGTAAATTCATAACACGATTAGGGTAAGCCTAGAAAAAGATCACGAGGGTTTACCGTAAAGGTAATTAGCTTCGACGCCAATGAGCTTATAAGAAACTCTCAATGAACTGTGACACTTTGCCTTGAGCTGTTAGCCTAAAAATACTGAACTAACTCTAGACGGTTGTGAAGCCCTCTGGAATTGCCTGTATTCATAAGCTCATCGCTTTTACTTCGCAGCCGTAAAGTTGTTATTCTCTTGATGTTATTTACTCCCATATTGCATTTCTGGACGTGGCAGTTGTCAGGTTAAGGCAGTAAAAAAAATACATACATATACATATACACTCACGCCTTTTATCCCCGAAGGGGTAGGCAGAGGCACAGCTAGTGCACCCACTTTTCGCCATTATTCCGTCCCATGATGTGATAGGGGGCGAGCCTATCGCCATATCGGGCACAAATTTCAGACTCCGAGCTGATACTGAATAGAAAAACTCAATATCACTTTACCCGGGGATCGAACCCGAGACCTCAGCATTGCAGTCGTACCATAATACAACTACGCCACCGAGGCAGTAAAAAAAATATGAGAACATTATAATTCGAACGGAGCCGCGAACATCACCTAGAGTATTATATGTTAACAAATGTATCCGATAAACATCAGGTAAAACTTTTACTTTTGCTACACAACTAAATAACGCGCTAAACAGCTCGCTTGCCTGATTTTAAACACAACGCATGCCCATAAACAGTATCAATATAGCACAAAACTTAAAATAACAAAGTACTGAGAAGTACCGCGCTGCTTTAATAAGCCTTATATATCAGGTATTAAATATCATAACGACCAGTAATTACGCTGGCTACTATGTCTTCGAAACCTGAATACAACAGTCTGTACTTTTCTGCCTAGTAGTAAAAATTTAAAAAGGGTTAATACTTTAGACACACTCTCGTATACGATGGTTAAGACCTATAAACGCTAGTAATCTTTTTCTTCGGGTTATTCAATGTCTTCAGGGACAAGTCCATCTTCTTAAAGACACTCAAAAAAATTGCGCATGCACTCTATTCCTCCATTCTTATACGTATATAGTATATAATTGATAAGACTGCCTTCGTGGCGTATTTGGATTACGATGCGACTGCGGTGAGGTCTCGGATTCGATACCCAGATCAGGCAAAGTGACATCGGGCTTTTCTACTCAATGTCAGCCCGGAATGTGGAATTGGTATCCGATATGGCGATAGGCTCGCCCTCTATCAGATCATGAGACGGAATATGCACGGCGAAAAGTAGGTGCACTGGTTACGGCTCTGATTCCCCATCGGGTATAAAAGGTGAGCATGTGTAAATGTAAATGTATGTATATAATTTCCAAAATACAAACTAAGTATTCATTACGTATTATTGAAACGGATATGACTTAATATCAGGCGACCTACTTGCTCATTTGGACTATGCAATAACAAAATCCGAAGTAATAAAAATTATATACACCATAACGCGAACACCTGCATTCACAGTGCATAAATCCCGGCTTATTAGTGGAACTCGACACAACCACAACAGGAACAGAAACGACTATAATGAGACTAGTACCACTACTCACCGCAAATTACTTGATCCATTGGAGCGATTTGATTTATTTATTTTCTGCTTTCTGAGGCTTGTCCAAATAAAATTCGTAAATTGGATGTCGCCGACAGTTAGAACTGCAAGTCATTGGCATTTGTAATCAAACTCATCCGATTTTCTCGTATTTTAGTCGAAAGAAAATAAATAATAGTTGAAGTATTTATAGTTCGTTGTATATTAGGTACTACAGATTATTTCCATAGAAAAAAAACTTTAGAAGGAAGAAGTAACTTTAGTAAGTTATCAACGGACTCCTATAACATCGATGTGATTTTTTACAATCTGTGAATATTTCCATGGTATTACAAATGTACATGCATTATTCTAAGTTTGACATGT
Source organism: Lapara coniferarum (assembly GCA_949316025.1). NCBI lineage: Eukaryota > Metazoa > Arthropoda > Insecta > Lepidoptera > Sphingidae > Lapara > Lapara coniferarum. The sequence goes on along the minus strand of OX438920.1, from coordinate 30,871,334 downwards.
AGCCGATAATTTGATACACTCGCTCTTTAACTTTGTTAGTCTCGTCCTGAAATAGCTGTATCTAGGAAGGTCACATAGATGGAAATTAGTTGTCGCTTTTCAATCAATTTCTTCGGTCAAAAGTTAGCAATAGGGCAGTTGACTAATTTATTAAATGCATTTATCAAATTCGCACCTTTAGAACGAAAACGACACAATTCAAAAAATTAAAAATAGAGTGGTCATTTTAAATGACTAAAAACTATTCCTTTATTTATAAAAATATAATAAAAAAGGGACCGATATAACCAAGAATGTTATACCCATATGGATTTTTCATTCCGTTCAACAAACTGAAGAATAAAATGTGAGTCACAGCTGTCTGCTGTCTCTCTCTTTAGAGTGACAAAGGTTTATTTTCAAAACCAGGACGTAACATAATTAACTGTCCATAATAATATGATATGATATAATATGGCTGCCTCGGTGGCGTAGTTGTATTATGGTACGACTGCAATGCTGAGATCTCGGGTTCGATCCCCGGGTTAGTCGGGTCGGGCAAAGTGATTATTTTCCATTCAGTATCAGCTCGGAGTCTGGAATTTGTACACGATAAGGCGATAGGCTCGCCCCCTATCACATCATTGAACGGAATAACGGCAAAAAGTGGGTGCACTAATTGCACCTCTGTCTATCCGGGGGATAAGAGGCGTGAGTGTGTGAGTGTGTAATAATATGATATCGCACACTAATATTTATTTTTATCTCTATAAAGTAATGCGGTTTAAATTAATTATGAAAACCAACTACAGCGGCTAGTAATAGTTGATATTTAAAAAATATAATTTGAGTTAGAAAGTTTATTCCAAACAAAATTGGCATATTTACATACTTTTTTGGTATGTGTAGTTCGGAACTACTAGTTCCACTTACATAAAAAAAATACCTCACCACGCGGTGGTGAATTCAGTGGCGGCCTTGGAGGAAGGGGGCGAACCAGGCAACCGCCTGGGGCCTCGCAGTTACAGGGGCATCTTGCAGCTCCTTGGGGGCCCGTTTTTTGGCACCTTACTTACAAAGCTGTTAAAAAAATTATTTGCTTCGCACGTGGCCTCGCGTGCTTTTTTTTTGCTCGGCACACAGCCTCACATTGTATATGTTTTACTTTCCCCCGCGACTGGATATGTTCACGTTGTTTGCCGGCCTTTATAACCAAATATGGAGACTGTAAGGTTAGACAGAAAAACATTGGGATATTTAAAAATGAAAACTACAGTTATTGTTGAATTTAAATATAATAAAAAAAAATAAAAAACATACTCATAAAAGTAAACAATCATACATAAAAAAATAATACACATTTAGGAAGTTAATAACCTAATTTTCAGTAAGTAATTTTGAAATATTACGAATATCTATTTTATCTATCTAAATATCTATTTTTTACAATTTTTGCGAGTATTCTGCGAACTTTTTTTCTGTAATTATCCATAATAATACATATTGTGTTTTAGAGATATTCTACTATGAGTTGTGTAATTCATGGTTGCAGAATTATTTGCAATCCAACATCTAGTGTGAAATTCCATAGGTAAGTTGATTGTAAACAAAGTTGTGTAGATATTTATAGCAAAAGTAATAAACACGTGGATGTTTTACAAATTACAATACTAAATAAATTTTTGTTTGAGAGCCATGGAATCTAAAATTAACGCTACATTCTGCGGGTGAGGTTTCGTCCTTAAATTTATTTTTAATATTCTAAAACTTCTGTGAAGAAGCCAACAAAACAATTAAAGATTGCTAAAGATCACCATAATGTGCTCTCTTTCGGCAAATATATCTTTGAATTTATAAAACAAAAATGTTTTCGGCGACTAAAAGTGTAATGTTAAAGCAAAGGTCTTTATGTTATCACTATATGTAATTTTTCTTTGCTTGCTACTTGGAATATACTTTTTAAAAAAATCTCAAATATTAGCAAAATTTCACTGCAAAATATTTTCAATTTCAGACTGTATAATCATGAACAACTTTAATAAGAAATAACTTGTAATTAATTTTCTTCTTTTATCTCTTCATCTTCTGCTGCAACACTTTCTTTTATTTCTTTAAACTTATTTCACTGGATGTCTTCACATTAACTGATATATTGAAATCTTTCAAGTCTTGACGTTTCAATGGTGGTTCATATTCATTTCGCTGACATGTAACGTAAAAAGTAAATATCAATCAATAATAACATATTTAAATACCTATACATTTTAGACATAGGCAGAGGTGCCATTTAGTACACTCAGATATCACCCAATGTACCGCCGTTATAAAATTTGGTGGATCGCAAGCTTAATGCCCTATCCTACTAATCTTATTATATTATAAAGGCGAAAGTTTGTAAGAATGTCTGGATGTATGGATGTTTCTTTCATGCAAAAACTACTGAACGGATTTCGATGAAATATGGCACACGGGTAGATCATGTCCTGGATTAGCACATAGGCTACTTTTCATCCCAGTAAAATATAAACAGTGACTTTTATCCCGGAAAAACACATTCACGCGGGCGGAGCCGCGGGCAAAAGCTAGTAAATAATAAAGTCTAAGTGGATCATAATTATACCAGTGAAATGTTAAAAAATAATATACTTACAGCATGAGTTTCTGGTAATAAATAATTATTTTTGACATCTACTGCCATATTCCGAGAAGTAGAAGACACATTATCACATTCAGAATCATAATCTTCTGTCTTTAAATGTTGACTAGTAATTCTTGCAGACATCAAATTGACCTTTTAATGGTATTTATATTTAACCACGTTTTTGCTTATCTAGATCTTTAAGAAATCTGTAAAGAGAAATACAAACTCGATTTTATTTTAAATAAAAGTTTCAATAAATCAATGCTGGATACACTGAGAACTCGATTGTAACTGTTGATCCTCAGTTTTTATTTACGATGATTATTTAAAGATTAATAAGCTTTATAATATTCATTAGTAAGGCGGCTAGTATTACAAATACTCTAGCACCATTGTCAAACCGGTCCACCAAAGCTTACACCATGGTCACCCTCGCCTCTTGTTTATATACACTATTTACAATACAAAAAATCACATTTAACATTACGTTAATATGAAAAAAGTAGTCATATATAAAGCAAATCACATTAAGCGATATTTTTCTACAGTTCATTTATAAAATATTCACGTATTTTATTACATTTCGTATAAATATTGATAAAATTATAATATTTACACAATATTGATTACAATGAACTTACCTGTAGAATTTCACATTAAATGATGGATGCCAAATATTTCTGCAACCATGAACTACACAATTCACATTAAAATATCACTAAAACACACTTATTATTATAGATAATTACAGAGAAAATTTCGAAGTGAACATTTATTTGACAACTATATTGACATCGAACTTAACGTTTTATAACAGTGTTGCCGAAATATGTATTCGCAATTACCAATTAAATGAGGAAATTTTGTTTAACTAAAATGTTAATAAGGATAAAAAACCTTAAGGATATCTTATTCAACAAGAATAATTCTGAAATGAAAATAGTACTTATATCATTATATAAGATATGTTGGAAATATTTATATATAAATGATTGAGACGACAATAACGGTATTGATATTTTTTTATGGGTGGGGAAATAATCCGTAAGCTTTGGCAACATAGGTTAAAGAGTGAGTGAGATAGAAGACAAAACAAAAGGTAATTTTTTTGTCTTCAAAAAAATGTGTGTACTGCGGTCTCCAGTAGTTATATTATAAACTTCTTGGATATAACAGTTTGGTCCTTTTCCTGCTTGAATATGATTGTGTTTGAACTATTTTTGTATTGAGAACTTCGTTTTAAGTAATTTTATGACGATAACACAATTTTCTATCTTTTTGAATTGTGTCGTTTTCATCCTAAAGGTGCGAAATACGTTTGGCATCCAAAATTTATGGAAAAAGCATTTAATTCTTTTTTAATGGAAACATTGAAAAATAAACAGTCGAAAGCAGGATATGAACCCGCGACCTCCAGCGTACCGTGCCGGTGCAATGTTGCCGGTGTTTCTTTTTTAATGTTTCCATTAAAAATATAATCATTGTCCAGGCCCTACATGGCCATTAAAATGTATAAAAATCATAACATAGGATTAGAAAAAGCATTTTCTGAATTGGAGCAATAATAGTTAACTTTGAAATTTAGTAGAAGAGGAAATCGACGAATATTACTTATATCAGGCTATGACGTCATAGACTGTCACCGACCATAACGCTGCGGGCGTACTAAAGAAATACAGCGATATCCCCACCACGTCCCTACTTTTTCTCACAACAATATTTCAAACATGATTAACTGATTTATTTTTCAAACAATTTGGATGCTGATTTCATGAAAGATTTTCTTTTTTGTATTTTTTCTTTTTTCTTTTTTGTTATTTTTTGTTGCGTATAAAATAATGTACAAAATAGAACATAGGAAACTACCCTATCTTGACATTGTGTCACCAATGTGAGCCAAAAGGTGAAGTATCCATGAAGAATATAAAAATATGGCAAAAAACTAACCTCTTTTTTATAGTCGGTTAACTACTAACACTATTTGGATATCGAATAAATCGACCTCCCCGTGACAAAGAAACATTAATTTAGACTTACAAAAACAAATTTCTGTTCGACGTTCAATTTTCTTTCATTTAGAAACCGCTTGTGGACTGGTTATAAAATGCTAGGCGAGTAATAGATCACTATTTCTACAAGTATTATAATTTATGCCGACCTTCGCAGTGCAATTGTTTGATAGACGAGTGAGCCGCGAAAGGTCGCGAGCTCAGCTCCCGCATCAAGAAAATATTTATGCAGTCTATACCTGCGTTGTTTCTGATAAACCAAGTTCACTGAAATAAAACATTTAGGTTAGTTTTTTTATAGATAAGTAGCTTTTGCCCACGGCTTCGCCCGCGTTAATAAGTTTTTCCGGGCTAAAGGTACATAAAAACCTTCCCGTTGAATCACTCTATCCAACACATTTATTTGGATAAAGATTAATATTATGACGTTGATTCATCTCTTAACAAATAATTTGATTACCATAAAAATGGTTCTAGAGAGTTAATCTTAAAAGATAGACATATACTGTCGGAGACATTTTTTAAGATCATTTCAAGAGGAATAATTCTTTCATACATATATTTTTGGTATCTTGAACCGTTTTCGCAGCGCACGCAATGGAAGCCCTCAAGGATGAATAATTTTCCCCATTTTTTTCACATTTTCCATTATTTCTTCGCTCCTAATAGTTGCATCGTGATGTTATATAGCCTAAAGCCTTTCTCGACAAATGGTCTATTCAACACAAAAAGATTTTTTCAATTCGAACCAGTAGTTCCTGAGATTAGCGCGTTCAAACAAACAAACAAACTCTTCAGCTGTATAATATTAATAGTATAGATTATTAATGTACAATATTTTTTTTTAGAATATACTTTTTAATTTCCCTTCACCTACCTTGTTCAAATAACATCCAATCTCAATGGAGTTCTTTTTAGTATCTCATTGATGACCTGGCCACGTAATGAAACCCCTGGCACACGCAAATCGAATTATGTACATCGAGTATTATTTCATTAAGACGGTCGCACTGGCCGTCTGTATCTGGGATCATGCATGCACGCCTGACCAGATTCAATTACCACCGAATTGATTACCATCTGTCTAAGCTGAGGTTTCCATCATCTACGCGTAGGAAAACCACGTATTAATAAATAGGAATATATTTGTTTGTTGTGTTTACTATTGTAAGAAATCCGGCCTACATAGAGATATGAATTTGTTAAATATGAAAATAAGTGAACATTTAGAAACGTAGATAATATTTTGATTATAAATTATTTTTAACTTGGATGTATATTTTTGATTTGTGTTCTTTGAACTGATAACCTTACATATTATTATATTACAAAAGCTGAGTTGTTAGTACCTATACAAAAAAGTCGGGCAAGAGCGAGTTCAGTCGAGACAGATTATTCATATTGCAGATAAAGCGGTTTTTACAGAAAATCAACATTATTTTTTGCAGCGCGACTGGCAGTCTATGTTCGTAGATAAATTCCATTTTAAGATATGTTGGAATTTGAATATTATCATAACAGTCTCATTTTAAAGATATGTTAATGTATTTTAATTAAAAAAAAAACCGGACAAGTGCGAGTTGGACCCGCGAACCGAGGGACTATACTTAGAGACCTTATCTACAAACTTGTAGATAAGGTAACTAAGTATAGAAGTTCAATAGTTCGCCAAAATTAATTTATCCCATCAAAAACATAAATGTGAAATGTGGAAGCCAAGTTTAATATTAAGAATATGCGTGCTGGTCGACTTCACCGACAAAAGAATTGAAATCTTAGTGGTTGCCAAGCCCTGTAGATAATCCTGAAAATTATATTTATAAGAACACAATCCATTCTAAAATAAATTTAAACTAATATTTCTTTGATTTTCTGCTACGACAATGTATGATATTTAAAAATATAATTTCTTAAATTTGAATAGTCGAATTATTTACACAAAGCAGATAACTTAGTATAAATTTAAGCTCAAGATTTGACATGGCTAGTCTTCACATAAAATTTTTCTTATATTTGGCTAAAAACTTATCTTTATGGTACTGTTTTTATATTGTAAAGTCAACATATCCTACTCTTCGAAAAAAATATTTTCTGATAAAACTAGCCAAGACAAATAGCCAAACAGTGTACTACCTGTAGATCCAACTGACGAATCAACAGAAGATCCATCCACTCATGCCAAAATAAAAATTAGTAAACCACCACCCATTATACTATATGGCATAGAAGACCTAACTAAATTAACAGAATTATTAAGTAAGACTATACCTAGTGACAGCTATTCATACAAAATCATTAATAGAGACCAATTAAGAGTTATGACACAGTCAGCTGAAATATATAAAGACCTAATAGAAGTCATTCGAACCAATGGCCTCATTGGTCATACCTTTACACAGAAGCAAAATAAGTGCTACAGAATTGTAATAAAAAAGTTGCATCACACCACCCCTAAATCAGCTATAATAACAGCAGTTGAAAAAACAGGGAATAGGGTACGAGGTGAAATCGTCTGTGCAATATCCAGAAAGAACAAAAAACCGCTGAACATGTTTTTTGTAAACATAGAACCTCACCCAAATAACACAGAAATAAAAAATATAGAATACATATATCATACGAAAGTTACGATTGAAGATCCAAGGAAATCAACTGAAATTCCTCAATGTACCAGGTGCCAACAGTATGGACACACTAAAAATAATTGTATGCGTCCATATAGATGTGTCAAATGTGCAAAAGGACACAAAACTACGGACTGCCCAAAAAAGGATAAAAACACGCCAGCCACTTGTACTCTTTGTCATGGCGATCACCCAGCTAACTATAAAGGCTGCCAAGTGTACAAAGAGATTCGAGCACGAAAACTGGCACATGCAGGAAACAGAAAACCCCCACTAAACAGGAAGAAGCCCAACAACACAATCACCCCAGCAGAAATAGATGATTTCCCTCCGCTTATACCTTGCAGCCGCACAAGACAACAGTCTCCAAATTACCAGGAAAGATACTCTGCGAACGTATATGAAAAAACGTCCAACGCCGCAAACACAGACTACTGGAATAGAAAAACAGAGAATAAACAATCTCAGTCAACAAACTCTCTAGAGCAAATTATATTAAAACAATCAGAGAAGATAGATGTTCTCATACAACAAATAGGTACCCTAATGGGCCTACTAACGACACTCATAGCCCAGCAGCAAAAATGAAATTCCTGCGTATTTCTGCATGGAACATAAATGGCTTATCCCCAAATAAGCGAGAAGTCGAGCTATTCATAAATCACAACAAAATAGACATTCTACTAATATCAGAAACACACATGACTGACCAAAGAGTGATTAAAATTAAAGGATACAGTATATACTATGCCAATCATCCAGATGGGACATCTCATGCTGGTGCTGCTGTAATAGTCAAGGATAACATAAAACATCACATCTTACCAAACGTTAAACATGCACACATACAGGCCGCTTTAATATCTATAGACGACTGGCAGGGATCACTTAACGTGGCTGCAGTGTACTGCCCACCACGACATCGTATAGATGAACAAATGTTTAGTGAATTTTTCCACACACTTGGCAGCAGATTCATTACAGGGGGAGATTGGAACTCCAAAAACACATTTTGGGGCTCGCGACTAACGACGACAAGGGGCCGAGAACTAAAAAAGGCAATTGACAGTAATATCCTTAATGTAATATCAACAGGAGAACCAACCTATTGGCCATCAGACCCTAATAAAACTCCAGATCTCATCGACTTTTTTATCACTAAAGGAATGTCAGGACTTTATACAAAAACGGAATCATGTCTAGATGGCTCCTCAGACCATACACCTGTAATATGCACATTGAGTTCCACAGTCATTTGGAAAGAACCACGAGAGACCCTATATAACCATAAAACTGACTGGGACGCATTTCGAGATTATATTGAAGAAAAAGCCAACCTGCGCATATCTCTTAAAACGGAATGCGACATAGACGACACTGCATGGTTAGCCACCAACTTAATACAAAAAGCGGCCTGGCTATCAACCCCGTATATAGAAACCAAACCACAAAGTCAGAATATTACCCTGGAAATACAAAAGTTGATAGCTGTAAAGAGAAGAATAAGACGACAGTGGCACACCAGCAGGAATCGACAAGATAAAAAGGCACTCAATAAAGCGCAAAAAGATCTTAAAAAAGCACTCAAAGAAAATGAGAGTAATACCTTGCAAAACAAACTAAAGACTCTGTCCCCACACAAAGCAGAGGATTATACACTTTGGAAAATCACTAAATCATTAAAAAGACCAAAAGAACACATGCCTCCACTAAGACAAGGCAACGGCAACTGGTCACGAAAACCCCAGGATAAAGCTGACCTATTTGCTAATTTCTTAAAAGATGTGTTTAAACCCAACGAACCTGATATTATGTACATGGACGAAGAAGTTGATGAAATACTGAACAGCGACCAACAGATGTCTCTACCACTCAAACCAGTCACACCGGTAGAAGTCAAAAATATCTTTAAACACTTAAAGAAGAAAAAGGCACCAGGGTTTGATCTGATAACAGCTGAAGTTCTAAAACAACTACCAAGAAAGGGTATCGTTCTGCTGACAATCCTTTACAATGCAATATTAAGACTACAATATTTTCCAAAGTTGTGGAAAGTGTCCACTATAAACATGGTGGTTAAGCCAGGGAAGCCTCCCACGGAAGTTACATCATACAGACCCATAAGTCTTCTCCCCTTACTGTCAAAAGTTTTTGAGAAACTGATCTTGAGACGCCTCCTTCCAGTACTCGAGGAACAAAAAATAATACCAGACCACCAATTTGGCTTTCGTGCACACCACGGGACGACAGAACAAATACACCGAGTAGCGCATACAATACGGCAAGCGCTAGAGAGGAAAGAATACTGTTCGGCTGTCTTCCTCGACATACAGCAGGCCTTTGACCGTGTGTGGCACAAAGGCCTTTTATATAAGCTAAAGCTTTACCTGCCAAGTACTGCATATATGCTCCTCAAGTCCTACCTACACGACCGAATATTCCAGGTCAAATGCGACGATTATCTCTCATCCATTTGTCAAATTAAAGCAGGAGTACCTCAGGGTTCGGTGCTGGGTCCTCTCTTATATACAATTTATACTGCTGATCTACCCACCTCAGAAGAAGTAGTAACTGCAACCTATGCAGATGATACTGCAGTCCTTTCCTGTAATCGAAATCCAGACACAGCATCCATAAAACTACAAGAATGCTTAGATCAAATTGGATCATGGATGAAGAAGTGGAGAATCCGAGCAAGCCCATCAAAATCAGTCCATATAACGTTTACACTAAAAAAAGGTGAATGCTCACCTGTTGCCCTCGACGGAACTGTGCTGACACAACATACGACAGTTAAATACTTAGGTATGCACCTAGACAGAAGGCTCACCTGGCGAAATCACATAAAGGCCAAAAAGGAACAAGCAAACAAAAAGTTTGGAGAGATATACTGGCTAATAGGTAGGCAATCAACACTAAGTCTGGAAAATAAGCTACTCATTTACAAATGTATCATAAAACCAATTTGGACATATGGCATACAACTCTGGGGTTCAGCGAGTCACTCAAATGTTGAAATCCTCCAGCGCTACCAGAATAAAATACTGAAGATCTTGAGCAATGCGCCATGGTACATACGGAACACGGAAGTGCATGAGTATTTGAAAATCCCGACAGTCAAGGAAGAGATAGAAAGGTCTACTGAGGCCTATAAACAGAGACTAGCAAAACACATAAATCACCTGGCTACAAACCTCACAAATACAAATGACAGCATATTTCGGCTAAAAAGAATGCGACTTGCCTTAATCTGAACACCGCGGTGAAGAAAATAAGAGATGACACGTCACAGGATGTGCACTCTCAAAATACATAAATGTTAATCATACGATCTGATTAAAGCCGTAAGGCTGATTGCAGATAATAATAATAATTAAACAAAAAAAAAAAAAAAAGTAAAATAAAGCATTAATGGACGTGTACGCCTAAACGTTCATTATTCTAAAGATAATTCACACAAGCACTTCCTGAGTAATCGAGTGGTCAGAGCGTGGAATAAACTCCCAGAGCACGTGATTACAGCTGAGAACATAAATCAGTTTAAGAACCGACTAGACAAATACTTAGCCGCAAATGAAAACAAGTACAGGCGGACACGATACGGTGTTTCGGGGGCTTCTGAGCCCCCGCAACAGGAAAAAAGGACCGCAAAAACGCGGTACGCGCAGGGGCGGTTGCGGACGACAACTTAGACGTGAGTCGGAGGAAGCCCGCAGCCGTCCCTAATGAGCCGAAGATGGCCATATAAAAAAAAAAAAAAAAAAAAAAAAATGAAAACAAGTAGTAATAGCGAGATACGGGCATTATCAGTTGTCTCAACTGCCTGCCTGATTATATATAATAATAATAATAATAATTTATAGATAGTATGCAGATTTTCCGATTGCTTGGAAAATGTTTCAAATCTTAAAAATGTATTGTTTTCAGATTTTTTCCTTTGTATACATACAATTACCTATCTGGACACCAAATTTCAACTTTCTAGGCCATCTGGAAGTGGCTTAGGTTTTTGATCTATATGTCAGTCAGTGATAAAAATTCCGATTTTTAGATGTTAGTATCTCAATGACCGTTTGAGCTATATTTATGAAATTTGGGATTCTGGTTAACTTGAGGGGGTTTAATATATAAACCAAATCTCAGATATTTAGGTTAAATATATTTTGAGTTATGGAGGCGTCAAAAGTTGCTCCAAATGGTTCGGGTGAAACTACACTAGGCAGCTTCGACTTTTTTTTTTTTTTGCTTGGCTTGACACGCTGCCGCGTGTCTCGATACACTAATCAAATTTTAAAAGTCTGTAAATTTGCTTTTTTTGTTAGTAAAATATACATTTACAGTTTTCAGATATTTTCCTTTACATGTGATGTGCTTACAAGACCTTGCTTCTTGCGAAATTTCATAATTCCAGGTCAACGGGAAGTACCCTATAGGTTTTGATTTCCTTGCATTTTTTTTTATTGCACCGAGTAACGAGACGAGCATGCCGTTCACCTGATGGCCACCCAGACGGAGTCTTACATATAAGAGTCCTGCCACCAGTAAAATAGCAAAATATGCGACATAAACGGCTATATGTTTTGATCGCGTTGACTTACAAGGTTGATTTTTCACAGCTAAAAGAGACCATAGACCCGGCTACTTGATATAAATTCAACTTGATTCCTCTACACGTTCTTAAGTAAAAGGGTCTTGACAGACAGACAGACTAACAAAAGCTGATCCTGTCATCATCATCATCATCAGCTACATGACGTCCACTGCTGAACATAGGCCTCCTTCAAAGCTTTCCAGACGGACCTGTCAAAAGCGGCCCGCATCCAGTGCGCTGGTGCGACCTTCTTCAAGTCGTCTGTCTACCTTGCCGGTGAACCTATAAAGGTTCCTTTTTTTTTCTTTTTGAGGTATGGAACCCTAAAAATAAGCATGCTTCATTATCCCGTATCTATAATATATTAATACGTGAAGAAAACACTTTGTACCCCTTAAGCACATTGTGCGCACGGAGGTGTCTGAGATTTGGCATAAGGAATTAAAGTTCATACGAAAGAGTGCTGAAAATTATATTTATGAATTGCGGTCGAATTTCGTCCAGTGCGCGACCACTGGTCTTAATAAATAAATAAACAAATAGTGAATAAATTAAATCCTGCTTCCCCATCATATCGCAGTTATTATTTAAAATTCAGAAACTTCAGCGCTCGTTCAGACGGTAAATTCGTTGATGATTTATTTCCATAGTACTCGCAAAAAACGTTTGTCGCGGTGGCAGCGGCGGTGGCGTTACCTGTCCGCAGTCCATACAAAGCCCGGGGGCTCAATAAAGCCCCAGTAGGCACCAAGTGAAGCCATCAGCCACAGGGCGGGGTGCATAAATAATTTAACCGGGCAATCCGACGGTTGTTTGCATGCGGATTATCATATTAAACGGATATCAGGGTCAACAGACATCCGGCCGATACAAATGCAAACAATATCATATACAATGTATAAAGAAAACTATATGGTAGCGCCGTAGAGATTCGCGAAGTAAAAAGTGCGTTATAACTATTCAGCTCCATGTAATTTATTGGCGCGAAATTATTACCTTCATCTAATACGCACAGAAAACATACATAAAAATACGCGCACTGTACTTGTATGCTTTAATATTTACTCAATATCTGTTAGTGAGTACGGAATTAATGATATTTTATAACCGTACAATATTTATAACCGGAAAATATCTTCAAGGGATGGTGTTTCTCTAACTTTTTATTTTAGTCTTTGGTTATATTGAATTACTACTGAAGCGTTGCAAATTTTCTTCAAGGATCATTCTACAATTGCTCATTTTATAATTTTTTGGCATATTCGATGAATAGATAGGGGTGCCTGCAGTTGTATGACTGCTTGTGACAATTATGGCTTGTAATTGTTACTGGTGGTAGGACTCTCATATGTAAGAGTCCGTCTGGGTGGGTACCACTGTAATATCTATTTCTACCGCCAAGCAGCAGTGTGCATGCGCTGTTGTGTTTCGGTTTGAAGGGCATTGTAGCCTGTGTAACTATAGGACATAATGAGACTTAACATGTTATGTCTCAGGATGACGAGCGCAGTGGAATGCCACACAGTACTTCGTAACTCAAAGTGCAGGATGGTGTTTCTAATGTTTATGGGTGGTCGTATCGCTTACCATCAGGCGAACGACATGCTCGTCTCGTCATTCGATGCCATAAAAAAAACGCACCGGTTACTGCGTTAACATTACCCGAGCAAAAACTGGATCACAATCGCAACCGTTGGAATTATTGAACAAAATGTGATAATATCGAAGAAGATTCATCTTCCTTCTTACTTAATCATACTATAATTTGTATATTTTGAAACTGTTTGGCAGTTTGTTGAAAGTAAAAGCCCAATACGATTAGCTTGTTTGCCAAACAAATAGATCATTTCGTGTTTTAATGTATAAGCTACTTTTTATCACAGAAAAGTTCGTAGGGAATTTTTGTCCTGGACATTTGTCGCGGGGGAAGCTGCGATCAACACTTATTAGAAATAAATGCATTTGTTAAAATTAAAAGGTAACGAAAATTAAATCATAAAATTCATAGAAAAAAAAACAATCCTACTAATATTATAAAGGCGAAAGTTTGTAAGAATGTATGGATGTTTGGATGTATGGATGTTTGTTCCTCTTTCACGCAAAAACTACTGAACGGATTTCGATGAAATTTGGCACACGGGTAGATCATGTTCTGGATTAACACATAGGCTACTTTTTATCCCGGGAAAACATAAAGCGGGACTTTTATCCCGGAAAAACTTTTTAACGCGGACGGAGCCGCGGGCAAAAGCTAGTGTAAATATATTTATTTCATTAGTGAGACCGGCAATTGTAAAATGTTTATTAAACAAAACAAACAAGTAATTTATAGTGCTTCTTATTTGTAAAGGAAACTGTCTCGGTTTGTAAACAGGTTTCGTTTCTCATTTCCCAGATCACAGCAATTCGCAAAAGTAATTACGAATGCAAACAATTTTGGCACAAATCTCTGGTGACATCACAATAACTTCATTTGGACAACGTTGTTTTAGTAAAGGATGAGGCTGCATTGTAATACGATTGAAGCCGTTTTAAACACATCAAAGAGAAAACCGATATTATTTAGAGATTCTCAGGAGTTCTAATATATTTAGACATCTTTTATACGTAGAAAATGCTCATATAGAAGGCACGATGTGTGCTCCCCAAAATATCAACATATTCTTTGTGATATAGAACAAAACGAAAGAATCACTTTTTGAAACGTCATCTAAAACCCCTTTTTTTTATTTTGTACCGCAGTCTAAATATAACATACCGACGTGACGGTCACAGATAAGGCTTTTATTATACGGAGTGTAACACCATTACCAGACTAATGGTAGCAGACCAATGAGGAACTTCAACACCTATCGATTTAACCCCCATGCATGTTGCCTAAAAGTTATTCCGGAAAATCGACTTTAAAACTAAACTTTGCGATCATCAATATCTTTTAAGAATATTTCATACTATTTTGCTTGGAATTTCAAAGGGCTCTAGAATAAAATTATCGTTAATTTTTTAACCAACGTTTTTAAATTGTCCGCAGTCATTACGAATTAAACTCCCAACTTTTTCTAGGCTAACGTCTCAGCGTATCTTTGTGTTATTAAGACATTTACTGAAATAGATCAAAACGGAGTTGAAATCGTAATTAAGTAGACTCTCCGAATAAATACAAATTTTGATCCACGCAATTAGAAAACTACTCTAAAAATATAACAGAAACTTAACAGGGCTTATACCTTCCTCAAATGTAATTAGTAATAAATTTACTAAGCTGAAACTAAAACAGCAATAAATAAATGAAACGCTTTTTCATAGCCGAGTGAGCGAACAAATGAGTCACCTTGTCTACTTCAGACAGAAATAGGATTTTTCAAAGTAGGAAGCATTTAAATACAAATGACAGTACTAATTCAACATTTACTAACAATCCAAAATGTACGCAGAAATAATAAAATGACCGAAATAAAACGGCAAAATAGTTGACATCTACGTCGGTAAGATTATAATCAGCCAACCGGCTGAGTAAGAATTAAGAAGCAACGCAAGACATTACTTTGTTACAGCGGAGTTCGAGCAGCGCCACGGTTTGCATTTGAACAAACATAAAGTTATACAGTTTCATTTCAATCTTGGAACGCCGCCTACTTGTACTTGTTTTATTATGTTGTAGCTTATAACTTTCAGATTAATTAAATATTGCTTAATTAAAATGCCTTCTTATATTTTAACTTGATAGATATAATTTTATTTTGCGTCCTAGATAATAAGATTAGTTTACAAAGCTATCGAAGTCGTTTTCATTTAGAAAATTCACATAAATAAATCGAGGATATTTTGGCTTTGCATGCATAATTAATTGCTTTTGTTATTACAAAGTGCATTTATATTCATGGCGGACGTTATGTGCCCCATCATGTTTAGGGTTATCTGTCTACGCAATTCATATATCACCCTGTGAATTCATGAACTTTAAAGGGTACCAACATGAATCTTCTATTTAAATTTAAAACGTATTTTGTCAAGGGACAAGGAGCAATCTTTATGAGATCATTAATTGAAAGAGTTAAACCGCCGTTGTTTTTAATTAATTGTTTAGTCGAATTGGCTCTAAGCGCAAGATATTCTCAAAATCGAAGATGGTGTTGTTGACCTGGCAAAAACATTATTCGGTTGAGACTATTTAGGCGTAGATGTATTATGGTACGATTGCAATGCTGAGGTCTCGGGTTCGATTCCCAGGTCGGGCAAAGTGATATTGAGTTTTTCTATTCAGTATCAGCTCGGAGTCTGGAATTTGTGCCCGATATGGCGATAGGCTCGCCCCCATCACATCATGGGACGGAATAACGGCGAAAAGTGGGTCCACTAGTTGTGTCTCTACCTACATCTTCGGGAATAAAAGGCGTGAGTGTGTGTTTGTGTTTTTAGCGATAGGTTTGCTCCTCTAGCGTGGCTTTAAAACACTACACACTTGCGAGTCTACCATCTCCAGAAATAAATGGCACTTGATAGATGTAGAGTGCAAAAAACATCAAATCCATTCCATCCATCCACATTACGTGTATATTCTCAGAAAATAATAACAATACCAACCCTGTATTATATACTGTCACACTGCTGAGCACGGGCCTCCTCTACTACTGAGAGGGTTTAGGCCTTAGTCCGCCACGCTGGCCTAGTGCGGGTTGGTAGACTTCATATACTTTCGAAATTCTCATAAAGAACTTCTGAGGTATGCAGATTTCTTCACGATGATTTCCTTCACCGTTAAAGCAAGCGATAATTCACAAAGAATACACATATAACTTTAGAAAAGTCAGTAGTGCGTGCCCTTGGGTTTTGAACCTTCGGACATTCGTCTCGGCAGTCCGTTCCACTCCCAACTAGGCCATCGCCGCTCAGAAAATAATACAAACATAATATTATGATTAGATATGTACACTGAATTGTTGCAAACTGAACCGTATTTTTATGTTAGTTTAGGTAAAGAATTAATTTTGACAGAATTTTCTGAAAGCTTCACTATAGTAAAACAGGGTAAAGACTTTATAAAAATAATCGATCCCATTATTTTTACAGCCACTTCAGCCCACGCCTAATCCTTTCTTTTAGGATAGGCACAGCTTAGGAGTCGGCCCGAAAATAAAAGAGACTAAACCTTGGCATACTCTACAGATCGATATACTAGGTTTTGCTCGCGACTCCGCCCACGTGAATAAGTTTTTTAGGAATAAAAATCCCGTTTTATATTATAGCCTATGTCCTTCGCAGGATCTTAATCTGCCTCCATATCAAATTTCATCGAATTTGGTAGTTCCAGAGATTAATTCCTACAAACAAACTGTACCTCTTTTTAATAATAGTGTAGATTAATATCACCCTACTAAAAAGATGACCGCAATGTCTTCTTTATATACCTACACGCCAAAGTGACTCTTCTACCCCTGATGGCAAATGCAATCCAGACTCCAGATAGAGCATTGACTGATTTTACCCAATTACAAAAAAAAATATTTGTATCACATAAAACAGTACAAACTCCACAATACAAACGTAATACAGCTTATATGATATTGAAATTACCTAAAAAGGTCTTCTTATACGCTTCGCTAGCTTTTCGAGGGTAAGGAATAACCAACCTTTTTCGATAAGTAGCGGTTCCTACATTCATGTCCATTCCATTTTTATGTTAGAATCAGAAACGTTTTACGTAAGCTGTGTGCAAACCGGTTTGGAAATTCATAGTCATGGTTACGAACTCAATCTCTTTGAAAGAACTTCACAGAAAATCCAGTACTTTTTGGAACTCAATCACAATACTTTTATTTGCGGCCCTCCCCTTAACATCCATTAACGGGGAAAAAATTAGCGTATAAAAGTCAGGTCAAAAGTTATATATTATGCTTGTTTTTACTCGCAACCTTCCCCCGTTTACACTCATTCGTGGAATAAAAATTTGCCTATAGGACTCAGGTCAATACCAGTTAAGTAATTTTAGAGTTGATCCATTGCAAAAATAAAAACAAACACACAAAAATACAATCCTTTTTCTTTATAATTAGTTTGGGCTAATTCTGCCAAAATCCAAATATAAATTCTACATTCTTAAACGTAAAGTTGGGTATGGCAGAAAAAGCATGAAAGTAAGATTAAAGCAGTAGAAATGAGCGCGTTAAGAAGCATGTGTGGAGTGACTGTGTGTGATAGAGTGCGGAATAGTAGGGTGATGGACATGTGTGGAGTGACAGAGGATGTAGTGACCAAAATTGAGAAGGAAATTGCTAAGGTGGTTTGGGCATTTGGAAAGGATGGATGATAGGAGACTGACAAAGAGGATATATAAGTATAAGGCGAGTGTGGATGGAAGGGCCGGCAGGGGTCGACTGCTCCGAACCTTCGAATATCAGATATCTGACATTCTAAGTAAAGGCCAGGTCAAAAGTACCCTGAACTGGCGGGAGGGCATGAAAAGATTGATGAAGGTAGAGAAAGCGAAAGTAGTGAGCCATAATCGAGCAAAGTGGCGATCCATAGTCTCTGTCTACCCCTATGGGATAGAGGCGTGATACTATGTATGTATGTAATTCTTAAACAAAACAATTAGTAAAGACATACTAAATATGTTGTCTTTATTTTATGTAATGTAAATTGGTTTTGTTTGCAGGACCAGCGAGCCGACTCTGTTGGTAGAGTAAGAAGAAGTTAGCTTTACTATTGCGTTTTATTCCCTTATATTTTCTGAAATTTCGTCAAAGTAGTTACGATTTTTATGACTTTGTAGATGTCCTTGAGTGGTAGAAGTCACAGGTTGCTTAACCACTCGGTCATATTTTGTATATCTATAATTTTTTTACGCCTTCTAATCATAAGATGCTAATAAAACGTTTTGTTATTTTGCTATTATATTTCTTCCAGGCGCTGATAAAATAAAATCCAATTAAAATTGCAAACTTAACGTGTGTTAATGTGCATTTGCATTTCGTTACCACATATGCGAGAAATAATGATACTTAATATTATGAATGTGGCATCTGGTAGAATGCACTATGCTCGTGCAATATCTTGGAGAGTAGTTAATTTGTCCAATTATTCATATTCAAAGCAGGGAGGGGCTCGTCCAAATGTAGATATGTAAATCTTTTGATTTCGAGATATAAGGCATCTTAATTTAAAAGACTTACGAGTGGTTTTTATTTGAAATACAATTGGATGAAGTAAAATGCGTAAGCACGGATATTGCGTAAACACATAGCGATTCATCGACATGTGAAAAAAATATATAGTAGGTAGTTATGACAAAATAAAAGGTTTAAGGAACAATGCAAATCCCGTCAATATTTTGTAGCGTACACAACACAAAATAGTGTAAAGTACTGTCTATAAATCTTTTTCACCTTTCATAAAATACCATAAAACTGACAGAGGAATCATCATAATGACTTAGCAAATCACCAGCTGATTTGCTAACAGTTACTTCAACATCATTTATCACCAACATTACTCTACAATATTTTTTAAAGACAGAATGCTAAAAAGCTCGCAAAACAAGCCTAATTATCTACACATCTAGGAACATAAATATTTTATAGCAGGAGCGTAACATAAATAGTGCTTACGTATAACGTTCCACCGTTTATTAGGTGTACATAAATCGTAAGCTACCGAAAAACAATAAATCACAGCAAGTTCGTTTCAGTACAGACGTGAGCGTCGCAAGTAACATTAATTAGGTAGTACAAATCTAACCGAATCACAAAAGTTGCTTGGAAGCCGGGCATGGCAAAGTTTTTCAGATTGAATTTAGCCAGATTTACTGTCTAGTTCGCTTCGCTCCAGTAGAGTTTTTAGCACCTGACACGACTTACAAATTGTATTGGCAAGCTTTACCCGTGCCAACTCCTCCGAGACTTGGGACTTGAATTAATAATTATTGTCGTATTGAAGTCATATTTTAAATAAATAATAATGGATTTTCTACCACAAAATTCAGAACAGGCAAAACTTGCAACTGGCACACGAAATTTAGAGACTGACAACCATCAGCCGGAACATATTATGAAAGACGTAAAAGTATGAACTTTGCCACAAAGAATTATTTTATTTAAATTATGCTAGATAACCGAAGTTCGCGTTAATTTATCAGTCAATAAAAGTATCTGAAGAAAATTCCTTGCAACATTTCAATATAAGCGATACATAGCGTAATGTTTCGCACTACTATATACCAGTTCTAGATTATGAAGCTTATCTTGTATAATGCTCAGCACTCAGAGAATAAGCTTGTGTCTCAATTAAGGGCAATACTCAGTACAATCTATCGGTACCCCAACCTAATACTTAATTTGATTTATATCCAATTGTATTTTGTATCATTTCTCTTCAGCGATACACGTTTAGTTGTACTAAACGTGTATTAGTTGTAAAATTAAATGTTGGTCAATTTCCTTTATTTATTTATTATTAGATCTACAATCAATCATACACTATAACATTCAATAAAATATACAGATATATCAGTTTACCAACAAAAATACTTTTTGAACAGCAAAATGATTGTTAGATAAAATCAATCGTATTTACCAATTCATTACTTACAATTCTCAGAAAATACTCCTTAAAATTTCTTTTTTAATGCTCCTTGGCCATATTGCATTATTTTCATGATGATATTAAGGCGCTTACATATTCACCTATCACAAGCAATCAGGTTATTGTATAACAAACTATAACATACTATGAACAGCACTCATTAGAAGTAACAACAAAGTTTTTATAAGTTCAACACAATCAACTATGTTGTCAACTGCAGTCTGTGTGGCTCGAGCAACGGTTTAGTGAGTTTTAACTGCAGTACAAATGGGCTGACTAGGCTAACCCGTATCACAATATAACTCAAAACAGACGTTAATAGGCAACTTTGTTGTTACGTCTTGTAGGATCGAGTTGGTGATTCCTCTTCCATTACTATCATAATAAGTATGAGTAATCGTCTTTCCTTAGATAACTTAATTTGCGTACTTTCTACTAGTATAGTGTGAAATAATGTTTTGATATGCCTCAGTTTGAATTTATTAGCTGAACAATAATTTCGTCTGAATTTAAAGGTACTTTAAAAGAAGTCTTAACGAGTATTAACCTATGAATTCTGTCAAGTAGCTCTTACATGTTGGTCTCCTAGCTCACGTATTAGGTATAAGTAGAAGTCTATTTTCTGCTAGTTCAACCACTTTGGATAGGACTCAACCTCCCCAAGTGGCGTTTTACCCTCGATTTCTGTTCGGGAGCGTACGTCTTGAATACTCGAGTTCCCAACTCTAAGCGAATTACTGACCTGGATAGAGTTTTCGATATATAAAATTATATAATTGTTGTTAAAAACCTTTCTTTTAAAAATAGGCATTCGATTTATCGTCTAAATACTTTCTTAACTGCGAGTTTTACGCCGCTGCTTCGCCTACAAAACGTGTTTTGCCAAAAGAGGCAATGTAGTTTAAGCTATTACATTGGAACAATGAAGATTCTCGGTAGAAAACCACAGAATTTCTAAAATACCTATTAGAATTTACCAACAGACCCACAAACCATTTTTATTCTACGTATATGTTTTAACTTCATTTTATAAGACATTTTTTTATGTCATTGAATGACAAGATGGGCTCGTCATTCGCCTGATGGTAAGCGATACGACCGCCCATAAACAGTAGCAACACCATCCAGCACCTTGAGTTACAAAGTACTGTGTGACATTCCATTGCGCTCGTCATCCTAAGACATAAGATGTTGTCTCATTATGTCCAGTAGTTACACTGGCTACAATGTCCTTCAAACCGAAACACAAAAGTGCATGCACATTGCTGCTTGGCGGTAGAAATAGACATTGTGGTGGTACCCACCCAGACGGACTCTTACATATGAGAGACCTATCACCAGTATCTATCTTAAATTTATGGCATAGGAATAAGTATAGTTAAATAATGTGGCTTTCAACACAAACAGTACTAACTACTTAAATCAGACTAGAGCGCATAATTTGGTTAATTTATTCGCTTGTTCTATAGCGCAAAAAGTTTTCCTCGTTAACTAGACACAACTGTTGTAAATCACAAGACAAGTCGAGCCATATCTATGCGACCAGATAACAATCTCCAAATTACAGGGATGGGTAAAGTACGCCTGAATTTCGCCCGACCTTTGCCTCTATTTACTTGTCCATGGGATTTTTGCACGAGTTGTAACTTTTATTATTTGGAGTGGCTGCGATTTCTTTTATTAAAATAAGTGTAATCATTTTTTTTTATGAGTTTATCAATAATGCAGTTCACCTACTGTTAAGTCTATCAAAATTTTTTATTTCACTTTAAAATAGACATCCATTATGTATGTATCATTTAATTACATTTAGGTATTTAAGTAACACTTGCTTGTTTTAAAAGGTAGAATTAAAACATTTGTTATTGCGTACTATGAGAGCATTAATCTATTAACAGTTGGCAGTTCGCACCTTCTGGGCTGCAATTTACAAATTCTTGGTCCAATTGTTCCGATCTGACAACACTTTCTGAGGGTTTATCTAAAACGTTTTACCCAGAGGGTACTGGCACCGGGCGAACAGCCGGTCGTAAAAGCAGCCAAATCGTTCCCGCAATATGCGTGAAAAATTGTGTTGTGCCGTGCTCACATTGGTCAGAAATAGGTCGGCAGAAGAGACACGTATTATTTTTTAATTTATCAAGCAAACAACATTATCTATTCAGCTTTGTCTATGAAAATATGTAAAATACTGTCAATTCACTTATTCCTATATTTCTCAGTAAAAACACGTCGTATGTCGTCATCGTAATGTCCACGAATTAAAGATAGTCTGTGGTAATGTCAAATCCAATGTCAAGAGTAATCATCAAAATTAATGAACACAATAATATTCAAAAGGAAAACACACTTTCCACACACATTGACTGCCTCGGTGGCGTAGTTGTATTACAGTACGACTGCAAAGCTGAGGTCTCGGGTTCGACCCCCGGGTCGGGCAAAGTGATATTGAGTTTTTCTATTCAGTATCAGCTCGGAGTCTGGAATTTGTGCCCGATATGGCGATAGGCTCGCCCCCTATCACATCATGGGACGGAATAACGGCGAAAAGTGGGTGCACTAGTTGCACCTCTGCCTACCCCTTCGGGGATAACAGGCGTGAGTGTGTGTGTGTGTGTAGAAAACACACTTTTGAGTCACAAACCAAATGACATATGAATTCACAAAGGAAGCTTAAAAGTTTATCAAGTTTCCCCCTTAGAGCATTTAACATTGGTAGATACTCAAAGGCTTCCCCAGAGAAAAGTGACTATATATTCGTTTTACGTCGTGATTTTTCCCAACAAAATCTATTTACCTGTCTGCCTTTCCCGTTCAGAGTGTGGAGAATACTTTAGATAAACAGGATTGTAAAAGAAACAAAAGGTTTAGTCGACCTTATTAGAAATTCCAGAAAAAATCTACAACAGTAAAGCTACGTACATAAAGGAAATGTAAAATAAAAAGATAGGGTGGATGTCCCACCGGTTTCAAGGGGGCTGATTAATTTCACAACCAGGACGGAATACTATGCTTGTTTTCATTTGTTCTTGCTATATTCCCTAATGAAATGCCTCTGGATGTGGCACGGGGTGTTTTGTTTTATTTTGTGAAATTGTCTTTGAGGACCGGCGTGGTGATTGGGACCCTTGAGTGAGGCCGTCGTGGTTTTATTCATTCTGCCGTTAACCACCAGACACCAGATTAATTACCAAACTTGACAAGTAGATATTTTTGTCGGAAAATATATCGTGTTTTCAAAATATGCCGTGTTGCTCGTGGCTTTACCTAATATAGGAATAAAAAGATCATTATACACTTATCCGGCAAAGATAAAAGTAAAATGATGTTATAAAATACAGGTAATATTCGATCTAGGTGCCAAATGTCATTCAAATTCGTTTAGCGGTTTTTCATTGACATTCTATAAACTAATGCACTTGTAATGTACTTAATAATTTACAGATGTGAAATAAAAATAATCTATAAAGAAATAAGAAAAAATATAACATTTCAACATTAACGCGAAACGTTGACCTCGTTTCACTATCAACAATACTTTTCTTAAAAATGTCTAGCCTCAGCGCCACTATTACAAATGAGAATTCAAATAGCAAAAATCTTCCGCTACCTTGGCCAGGTACGTTGAAAGCCTCTCGCTTTTCATGATAATTCTCTGTCCAAGTTTCCTTTTATACCAACTTTTTTATTTTTCCCAGTTTAATATCATGCAAAATGAAGGCCGGGCTCGCTTCTCTGAATGGTCCACGGACTCATTGCATACCGATCGTAAATCCGCACCGGTGTACGCACCGAGAACAGACAATAAATATACACTACCGATTGTTTACTACAAAGACAACTGTAAATGGAAAATCGAACTTTGCGAACCGTGCACAATTTATCTACGTGCTTAATGTACTGGTTTATTTATGATGGTGTTTTTAGGACTTCCTATTTTCGGCTATTACCTTAAAAATGGTAGTAAATTGAATCTCTTGACAATCTGCTCTTATATGTAACTTTTGCCCCGGTTAAGTGATTATAAAATAAAAGGAAACCCTTCAGTACTAATAATGTTGCTTACAGCTAGGGCAAAATAGAGTAGTTAACTACTTTTTTAAAAATACATTTCTCAAAAATGTAGCCATCCAAAATGTAACGGGAAATTTTTTTTATTCCAAATTGCCGCAATAATATGTCATAAAGATTTGAAATTTGATGTATGGGGTAATTGTCAAATAACAGTAATATCAGACAGTGACGTCATCGGGTGTCACCGGCCATAACACTGCGTGCGTATGAAAGAGATCGCGCGATATCCCCACCTCGCCCACCTCGCCCACACTTTTACTCACAACAATATTTCAAATTTGAATAACTGCTTTATTTTTCAACTAATTTTGATGCTGATTTCACTGAATTTCTTTTACGTATCATTGCTAGTTACATATGAAATTATGTACAAATAATCTGAGCAACAAGTTCAAAAACGTGAAAAATAGATATAAAGGGCCTAAAAATATGAGCGATGGCTCATTCGATTCGTAATCACCTCTAGAAAAATGTTTTTGAAGGATTTTGGTGCAGGTTAAAAATTGCAATTGTTATTAACAAAATAAGATGAAAAAAAAATGATATTTCGTTTTTTATTAATTACTCGTAAAATATTAACATTTAAGCAATTTTGAAAAAAGCTCGTTAAAGAGGAGGAAAATTCCAATAAAAAAGCCCTGACTCCCGGAATTCTATCTCCATAATTTATAATTTTAATTAGACGTTGAAAATAGGGCTCCGCGCGGCAATTACGGCATACGCGCGCTGCCGCCAAAAGTGAGTTCAACAATAAAAATAATTTATTTATAACATAAAATGTGATTTTAAAAATTTGTAAAAAATCTAGTATCTTCTTAACACTTGAAAGAATCGAGCCCTGAAGAAAAAAAAGTTTAATCACTATTTTTCAAAAAGTTATTCAATTGTTAACTAACCAATTTTTTCCAGAGTCAGGGCTTTTTTATTGGAATTTTCCTCCTCTTTAACGAGCTTTTTTCAAAATTGCTTAAATGTTAATATTTTACGAGTTATTAACAAAAAACGAAATATCATTTTTTTTATCTTATTTTGTTAATAACAATTGCAATTTTTAACCTGCACCAAAATCCTTCAAAAACATTTTTCTAGAGGTGATTACGAATCGAATGAGCCATCGCTCATATTTTTAGGCCCTTTATCTCTATTTTTCACGTTTTTGAATTTGTTGCTCAGACTAAAAACCCAACATAGATAGCCCTATTTTCAAAACCGCAATAGTAACTTCAGAGATCACCCCTATATCCAAACAAATAATCTCTCAAACTGTGCCTCCATATTATATAAAACGAAATAACAGCGCGAATCCAGGAGACAGAATCAGCTTACATAAGTATAATGTACTAGATTTAATGTACGCTATCGTACCTTTTGTATTCGAAGGCCTCCCGGGTGTCTGTCATTCTGCGCGGTGTCGCGATTTTTATTATTCTCCGTTCCAATACCGGAAAACGTTTTACTTGTATCGCCGCCTCGGGAGACGGTTCCCGTTAAGATATACGGTTATATTTTTGATCAATAAAACATTGCACCAATTACTTATATATTATCTTAACATAGTATAAAACAAAGTCGCTTCCCGCTGTCTGTCCCTGTGTCCCTATGTTCCTATGTATGATTAGATCTTTAAAACTTCGCAACGGATTTTGATGCGGTTTCTTTTCATAGATAGAGTGGTTCAAGAGGAAGGTTTATATTTATAATGTAGGAATACATGCATAGTAATACATGCCTTATATAGTAGAGAAATAATTTGTGTGTTCTATTGTACTGCGAGTGCCTTTCTGACAAAAGTCGGAGATTTACTTATGCTGCACGGAAAGGTGTTTTGTACCAAAGTGTCGCTGACCGACCATATTCAAAAAGGTCTCTCAATCTGTATCAGTTTATTGTCGTCTGGTACTTGCAATTATAACGGATATTGTTAATAAATATATAGTTTGTATATAAACTGACTTTTATACAGGAAAATCTCTTTAATGCAGGCGAAGGCGCGGGAAAAGCTAGTTGTCTTTAATGCACGTTTGGACGTAGACGTGTACTTTGAAGAGGCATCATTTACTTCATATATAGGTTAGAGAAATTAAAACATATATTATTTGGCTGTACCTAAACTATATTCTTCCATTATAATAATTCTGAAGCGAGAGGATAATTAAGCTTGAAAATGCTCACGAAAAATTCCATTTTACTGCAACTAAATGCAAAATATTCGTACTTTTCCGTATCCGCGGGCTGAAAAGCATACACACCTATAGTGACGCATTGTTGTATTAGCAAACTAAGTTACCTGTACGTACTGGCGACGCAACAGCACTTTACGAGGCCATTAGCTAGCGCTCAACTAACAATCTCATACCGAAAATTGTGAACCAACTGTCACAACTGCTACAAATACTGCAGTAACTTTTAAATTTTACAATGGTGGGCTGCAATTTACAACTGAAGTCGTTCAGTGATATGAAAATTTACCCGTAGATTGAATATTTTATAAACAAACAAAAACATTCAATTTATGATTTTTTTTTTACATTGAATGACGAGACGAGCATGTCGTTCGCCTGATGGTAAGCGATACGACCACCCATAATCAGTAGAAACATCATCCAGCACTTTGAGTTACAAAGTAGGTAATTTGTGGCATTTCACTGCGCTCGTCATCCTGAGACATAAGATGTTAAATCTCATCATGTCCTGTAGTTACACTGACTACAATGTCCTTCAAACCGAAACACAACAGCGCATGGACACTATAGCTTGGCGGTAGAAATAGACGGTGAAATTGCGGTGGTACCCACCCAGACGGACTCTTGCATATGAGAAACCTACCAGTAAAATAATAGTAACCAGTAAAGTAATATGGTTATTCTTCAAAATAAACGGATCTAAACGATCTAATATGAAAAGTATGAGTCCCGCATAAAAAACTATAATATTCAGGTCTATTTATCAAGGCTTCATTTAAAACTTCCCTCCGGATCTTCCACGAGAACAGAGCCGCGGGAAAAATCTAGACGATAATAAAATCTCAGTTTAATTCCATTAACGGGTTTACTGAATAATCACATCATTTAATGTTCCATTACTGCGTACGAAACGCGGTGTTTGGTATAACAACACTATACGAGATTATAGCTTTAAATGTGAATGATTTTGTTTTTTAATATTCAGATGACAATTTTGGTTTATGGATTTTGATTTATAATTGGTTCCGAATTAAAAGTAATATCATTTAAAAGCAACACACCATGAAACTTGAACTTACGTCTAAAATAAATATTTCAAAAATCAAAAAGCGAAATTTTAGGTGAATACACCTTTACTTTCAGCGAAAATTTGAAACAATCGACACAAAAGTTGCAGTTTGCTACACAAGAGCTAAATTAAAAGTTGGTTCCAGTTTCGTTACTTTTGTCCCAACTCTTTTTATCACGACACACAATAGCCTTGTAAATATGGCAATTTTTATTCAAATGGTTTCAATCAAAAGACGATTTTTTCTTCAATAGTTAAATGAAAAGAGAATAAATGTGATTTTATTACTTCCATAATTCTCTTCGAAACGAAATCAGGGTACATAATAAGAAACTCATCTGCAATAAAATCTCATTTTACTAATCAATTACCAGTAAATGGCATATAAAATCTAAATTTAATCAACACCAACTTATAACGAATGCAATAAATATGCATTTCGAATGTTCAGTACCCTTAGCACGAATTTCATCGTATAGTTAACGTAATGGTTTTGACTAAGTAAATTTTTGTATGGTAATTTAAACAGCGCCCCGGTGAGCGTATTTGGAACTAAAATATGTCAGCGTGGACATTGCGCGCGTGTAATCGTCTAATGCCTTTATTTACTCGATACGAATACTACACCGCGATCGCTAAACCAAAACCAAAACGACAACGCCAACGTCGACCCGGACGTGGACCCGCCGCCGCCCGACCCCCTTGCACCGTTGCGATCGAAGAAGTCATCGCTCTGATCAAGGCACTCAAACGTCGCAAAGCCCCCGGGGCGACCAGATCCCCACCCGCATGCTTACGATGCTCCCGGAGCATCTAGTCAAAATTCTAACCGCCATCTATAACGCCGCTTTTCGAAAGGGCCTCTTCCCAGAGGTCTGGAAAGAGGCAGTTGTAATAGGTATTCATAAGCCGGGAAAACCCGCATCCGAGCCGTCGTCTTATAGACCAATAAGCCTGCTCAGTACGCTGGGCAAACTTTACGAGCGGATCGTCCTCGACCGCCTCAAAATAGTCGCCCACAATCACAACCTGATCCCTCCGGAAAAGTTTGGTTTTCGCGCTAGACACAGTTACGTGCATCACGGAGCACGTTCACGAATCATGACAAGTTTCGAATCGGCATGCCTACCGGTGCTCTTTTCTTCGATATTGAAAAAGCATTCGACAGGGTGTGGCACAACGGCTTGCTTTTCAAGCTTTACACGCTCAACGTGCCCACCCAGCTCGTGCACATCATACGAGATTTCCTGAGAGTTACGAGATTACGACTTGCATTCTACCTATCATGACGTACGCATCGCCCGTATTCGCCCATTTAACGCCTGCTCGTTTTCAGCGTATGCAGGTCTTACAAAATAGAATGCTCAGACATGCTCTTGGTGCCCCGTGGTACGTTCGCAACCGCAACCTCCACGTGGACACCAACATCCCGACCAACAGGCATTTCATGCATATGGCCAGCAGATGCTACTTCGATCGGGCGGTAAATCATCCAAACACGTTAGTCCGTAAAGCGTATATAGGTACTCCATTCGACCGCGGCAAATGGAGACGGCCGCGTTCCGTATTAACCGATCCAGAGGACGAAATCACTCTGGCCATCCGCCGTAAGAACGAGTTCTTGAAACTCCAACACTCCACAAGACCGCAGTTCCGTCCTCGCCGTCGAGGACCTCGACGCGTTCCCCGTCGCCCCCCCGACCGCCCTAACAGTTCCGGCCTGCGTGCCGATGACAACACAATCTAATAGGATTAGGCCTAAAAACCAATCTTTCCCTAATCGTTGATGTCTCATTCTCTCTCAGTGGCCGTCCTGAGGCGAGGTTCGTAACCCGTTAGTGGGTTGCCCTCAGCATGGTCACTTAATTCAAAGGGTTGCGAGCGCCTTCTGCGTTCACCCTAAAGACCGGTGTGGCCAGAAAAGCCGAGTCACGTCAGGCTACTGACAGTAGGGCCATTAACAAAAAAAAAATACTACACGATAATGCGTAATCTCGTGCTAGGGGTATAGATGCGTAGATTTGCAGACTCGCGCCGACTAGAAGCTAGCAAGCTATTCGTAATTATTAAATCGATAGTTCCAGCGGAGCGCGCAATTCACACAATTAATTAGTACGGTTTGCGCAATCTATGCGGTCACTTGATAAATGATCGCCGTTGATAGATTAAAATAAAATTCCAAACTATTTTATATAAGTTAAACTCTTCAGCGAACCATTTATCAAGTTCTCAAATAATATCTTTTCGAGATACTGGCTTGAATAAGTGAAATTTTAACACCGTTTTCAACTTTTCGATCTGTGTACTTTTCGAATCTAGTGTTTGATTACTTTCTGATAATATTCGACACTTGGAATATTATTAGCTATTTTTATAAACATAGTTGAAATACACTATTCCATGGGATATATGATTAATTTTTCATTTGTTAATTTTACATAAAATAACAAAATTATTTAGTCCCTGATCTTTTCCCGAAATATCGACAAAGTGTCTCAAATTCATCTAACATCTAATATGAATGAGTGCCTAGGATTAATATTGAAACTATAATGCCTGTAATATCGCGTTCAACTTCATAATACGTACGGCGAAGTGGCTATGTCGAACCGTTTTACAATTGTGCCTAAATTAGTGACGAGTTTGAACGTGGCTGAGCCTACAAATCCCCTCGAACGCGGCTTTATTTCGTTCCGTCCCACCAATCAGAGCAATTAACGGACAATAAAAAGAAAAAGTCGCTTTTTCCACCGGCGCGGCGCGGCGTGTGGGGTGCCGGCACGGGGTAGAGGAAATTCTAATTGTTCTCGCTCAAGATAGCTATCTGCACACAAGCTTTACATTTAAATTACAAAATTGTACGGAATTAACTGATAGTTATTTAACGAGATTTACCATGATGGGTATATTTGTATGGTAATTCGTTTTAACTCGTTTTAAATATTATTTTAGAGGTTTTCATTGCTTTGAAGTGAATTACTTGAAATAAACAAGAAACTAAAATAATGGTGAGAATTTAATTTAGAGAGGTCGACGGAGACCCATTTAATCGACACAGTGTAGTATTTAAATAATCCCGTACCTGTCCTGGCTTAATCTCACAAGATGTATTTCTTAGTTTACATAAACCTTGGATTAAAAACTAAGAGCATTAATGGTATTAACATTAATGGGTTATTGGGCTTCTCATGATATTATGAAATTATTATATAATATAGTCCAATATACTTTATAATTTTGAATAAGAGTACTCTTATTCCAGATTAGAAGTACTTCTACGCAAAATATAATGATAAAACTTAGTAGAATTTAAAGTAGTTTAAAACTATAGACGAATAAACTTACACTTATCAACTAATATAGGATTAAGAAAATAAAAATACATTTTATACATTAAAAATCTGTAATTTACAACTGCTGATTTCCAGACTCATCTTTGAATAAAAAGGAAAGGTCTAATTAAGTGAAATAGAGGGTGTCTATGGAAACAAAGCGTTTACCTTTTATTAAGTGAAAAAAAAAACTTTGAGTACGAAAATAACATTGCGTAAATCTACCTTTTATGCCAGTGTGTAAACTTTTCTGCTAGTGAATATAATACTTAGTTTTATGCTCTTTTATTCTTATTCTTTATCCAATTGAAGAATACGATATATTCTATTAATTTTCTTGTATTTACAAAAACTAATATACGTGGTAATTAGCTATACAAAATTCAATATTTGCATTTAGTGAAGCCTATGATCGTGGCCCATTAGAAAATGAGAGTGCATTACGTAAAAAGGCAGCCATCAAAATGGTAGAGCTATTTTTTTTTCCTTTTTTTTCCTTTATCTACCAAAAGCAAAAAGTGACGACTCTTTAAGTACACACATATTTTGTACTCTGAACAAGCTAAAATGAAGAAAACGCTTTTGTGGACATTTCAAATTCTCGCTTACAATGCTGAACACTGAATTTGAATTTTATTCAAGGTTATGAGTCTGCGCTATTTCTTTGAAATTGGGCAGCATTAAATATTCATATATTGCAATAAAAAATATCAAAAGCGACTGATTGTAATTACTGGTGGTAGATCTCTCATATGTAAGAGTCCGTCTGGGTGGGTACCACCACAATGTCTATTTCTACCGCCAAGCAGCAGTGCATGCAACTGTTGTGTTTCGGTTTGAAGGATTTTTTTTTTTTTTTATTATACACAAAATAGATTACAATTTTTACAATAATATGCGTTAAATTATACAGTTTTAATCTAGATTGTAGTCCAACAATATGTGTACACAAAAAACTAAAATAAACTTAATTAAAATTAAATTAATTAAAATTGATTTAGTAGCCAGTGTAACTACTGGACATAATGAGACTTCACATCTTATGTCTCAGTATGACGAGCACAGTGGACTGCCATACAGTAGGTAGGTACTTTGTAATTCAGGGTGCTGAATGGTGTTGTTATTGTTTATGGTCGTATCGCTTACCATCAGACGAACGGCTTGCTCGTCTCTATTCATTCCATAAAAAAACTGTTAAATCATTATAATTTCTAGCTCCTTGGTACAGCTGTAGATATAGTAATGATCATAAGACCGATTTCCAATCAGCACATAAAAGTTATCAAGTGAAGATAATCTGGCTGAATATAAAAGTCAAACAATTACACTACTTTATTTTGACAATCGTACATTTTGTTTGTATCATATATTTTTATTCATAAATAACATAATATCTCATGATTGAGAAATGAGCCGAATAAATCCTACTAATATTATAAAGGCGAAAGTTTGTAAGAATGTATGGATGTTTGGATGTAAGGATGTTTGTTCCTCTTTCACGCAAAAACTACTGAACGGATTTCGATGAAATTTGGCACACGGGTAGATCATGTCCTGGATTAACACATAGGCTACTTTTTATCCCGGAAAAACTTTTCAAAGCGGGCGGAGCCGCGGGCAAAAGCTAGTAAGTGCATAATAACTGTTTAACACAACTATCCTCCTCGCTTTTTAGAACACTGAAAATCTCACAAAGTAAAGTCACTATTTCGTCTAAGTAAACATAACCACACTCTCAAGATGTTAATCTTTGCCTTTCAAACGTACGACGCAGAATAATTTAATTAAAGACGCCTTTACTTTCGGCACGGTTCTGTTATTAATTAATATATGCGGAATAGTGAAGGAAATCCGGGGTATCTCTACTAAAACAAGAAGCGAAGTTAGGAAACATAAACAAAGTATGAAGTGAAATATGGAATAGCCATTACGAAAGTTGAATAATTTAATTATAATATTTCAAAAAAACATTTATTACCGTCACATTAAAAATATTATCTTGTGTAACAATTGAGCTTTTTTCCTTTGAATAATGGAGCCCGCAACCATAGCTACGTTTTCTTAACAATAATATTAATAAGAGAGAGATTTCTTTTTGTCGGTACATAATTTTTGTATGATCTACACAAGTAAATCTCGCGACAAGCTTTTATCTCTACATAGTATTAAATAAAGTTTGATTTAATTTAACGTTTTTTTTTTAGAGCATTTAAATTAAAGCTTGTCTTTAAAAAAAATTTTTTACTCTTAATTATTTTTTTATTTTTTAGGTATACTTATTTCGAGTTATTCTCAGCAAGACCTTTCATTTGATACCCATATTATAGGAATACGTAAAAATAGCTAGTCAACACAATCGGTTGAGTGTAATTTCAAAATTGACTCGCAAGATCCCAACCGAAAAAACATAGTTACATACAGACGTACATACATACACTGCCAGTTAAATAAAAGCTTTCCATATTATTTTCTTATACTCATTGAGCATTTATTATATGAATTTCGTAACTCCATGTAGATAACGTAGATCCGTTTCTGTTACTTTAGTGGCATGTGAACATGTATCGAAAACCAAAACCAATCTATATCATGTGATTTTTTTAATTTTTTTAATTATTAATTGTATTTTATACCTTGAACTGATTTTGAAAAGAGCAACACTAGAGTTTCTTGCCCGTTCTTCTCTAGTGAGAACTGCTTTCCGAACTGGTGGTAGAGTTAATATTGACTGAATCTAAATAATGTATAACATTTTATGGGTTCGAATAAATTTATTTCATTTCATTTCAAATATCTACGACCACCAGAAGGTTAGACTTTGCAACTAATTAATTACCATAAATACAATATTATCACTGAGCGCAGCGAAAATGAAGAAAATAACACGTAAGGTGCGTTCGGCTAAGTTCGGATTGTTTTTCGATAAGTTGAGAGGTGGTACGATTTTTTTTTTTTATAGTATATTTAAGTGACTTAGGCATTAAATCAAACTGAGCTTAGATTGTGGCAAAAAGCAGGACGCGACGCCGTTTCGTTTTTATTGGGATTGGTTGAGAGACAAACACGTGACTGACGTATTGGTCTCTCGATCAATCACAAACATCAAAATTAAAGGGATCCCTTTGGTTCGCCTACTTTTTTTTAACTATTATTTTTTCACATAATTGACTTTGCATAATATGTATTGGCATAATAGTACTATCGCATAGTAATATTTGGCCTACTTCTTTTTTATCATAATAAGCTATTGGAATAATTTTAGCTCGACTAATTTGTATTAGACTAATACACATTTCGCACAACATGTATTTAGAATAAATTAGGTTAGCGAGCAGCGAAGCGACGAGCGTGTTAGGTGCTCATGAACCACCGCACGAGCCGAGCGAGCGAAGCAAGCGTGCCGCGGGAGCGGCCGGCGAGTGCCAGAACTGACTTTAAGTCGTTTCCAACTCAGACATAACCAAACATGAATGATGCGTATTTATTTTTATGACTTTTCGATATTTATCCTTTTTGACGTTAGTCGTTCTGATGGTTGTGCTTTTTGTATTTATGCTTTTATATTTCATGCTAAAACAATTATGCGTAATGATTATTATGCACATTGATATGTAGGCTTAAAGCTAAGATGCGTAACAATATTATTACAAAAAAAAATATGCAATCCAATAGGGAACCAAAATTAAACGACATCGTCTTTCGGTTTGCGTTTTTGGAGACATTCTAAGCAAACAGAAAGCTACTTTATGTGATAATTTTATCATCTATCAATTTTCCCTGTTTAAGCTTGAAAATAGGTGACTATATCTTTATATCGCAAGATAAGTATGATGTTTTTGTGATTTCACTTAAAAATAATCAGATCTTTGTGGTATTTTCGCATTATACGATCTTACCCCTTATCCGAACTTAG
Source organism: Lapara coniferarum (assembly GCA_949316025.1). Taxonomy (NCBI): domain Eukaryota; kingdom Metazoa; phylum Arthropoda; class Insecta; order Lepidoptera; family Sphingidae; genus Lapara; species Lapara coniferarum. The sequence continues at coordinate 30,836,339 of OX438920.1, read as the reverse complement.
CCGAATGCTTCTTATTGCGATTTCACTGAGCTTTATTTTAATTATATTTTTAAATATCCTTAGAGTACCTAACTTGAATTTTAACTATATGAAATTTAAATTAATGTCATATTGTATTGGAATTCATATCCGAGTAATAGGCGTACTGCCTATGACATCATGTGATACATGTAAGGTCGGCAAAATGAGTGCTTTGGGGACAAAGCTTTATTGTGTATTTTTTAAATTACTTTTTAAAGATAATGAGTAAAGAGCTCTACCAAGTTAAAAGAAAATCCGACTAATTTGAAGTCACCTTAAGAAATGTTAGTGGTTAATTATTATTTATAAATTGTGGTAAAACTGAATGTTTTTATGATGAAAATTAATAAATTCCCGTTTGGAAAGCAAAACTCTAATAAAAATTCAACATCACCATTTCAAAAACATAAATTACCGCATACACACACTCACGCCTTTTATCCCTGAAGAGATAGGCAGAGGCGCAACGAAGTGATAGGGGGCGAGCTTACTGCTAATACTGAATTTAAAACCCAATAACAATACAATTTACCAACCCAATATCAGTATAAAGTACTACAGTATTAAAAACCACACGATTGCAAATGCACATGATTTTTACATTCCAAAATTGTTGACCGACGCCTGAAACAACCGGCGATAATTGAAATGTCAATGAAAGTCGAGCACGCTCTACGCAGCGGCCGGCGACGTACGCAGATAACGTCAAATTTTCGGAATATTGCTTTCGATATGCGGGCGACGGATGCCTCCATTGTACTATTATCAGTGGATTTCAGTTGTTTTCGATTAATGAGTAGGATTTAGGGATAAGTCTATGTAGGTATTTTGTATAAATTAGAAGTTATCCTTACTAATATTATAAGCTACACTTTTCCCGCGGCTCCGCCGGCGTTAAAAAGGTTTTCCAGGATAAAAGTCTCGTTTTTTATTTTCCCGGGATAAAATGTAGCCTTTGTGTTAATCCAGAACATGATCTACCCGTGTGCTAAATTTAATCGAAATCCGTTCAGTAGTTTTTGCGTGAAAGAGTAACAAACATCCATACATCCAGACATCCATACATACTTACAAACTTTCGCGTTTATAATATTACTAACATATGAAAATGTTTCAATATACATTTTGGCGATGGGATGGTTGAGAATGTGTCGAATAACGAAGCATATGTGCTTTAAATTTAAAAAATCACGGTATATGTGGTATTTTTATTATGTAAAGACTGTCATGGGGGAAAATCCGCGAGAAAAAGATACTTGTTTTAAAAAAGTTCCACATGATTAAGTATATTCCCAGTGATTAACATGAATCATTTTCATGCTCGAATTACCGTACTCAGCCAATAATAAAATCAGTAAATTCATCAAAGCTACCGCCGGATTATCGGAAACAAATTATTTTAAATTCATATTTTATAACCTCATTGGCACATCTGTTTAGTTTAATTTTCATGACGATAATAATTATTTACTGTTTATATGCAACAAATATTTGGTTAAAACGACCCATGCCTCTGGAAACTGCATTTGCCGGTTGATCCAACCGTTAAGTACACAATAATGGACATAAACTGACAGTAACATAAGTGATGCAGTCGAAAATACACCTTACTCGTTCGTATTAAAGTATTGTATTTTTCGAGAACTTTTAAATTATTATTTAATACGTTATATAACTAATTGCAGATTATCTGTAGATTATTGGAATCATTTTTGGAGAAGGAAAGCTAGTCTAATAGTCTTAGATTTTGCAAATTTGTCATTGCTGTAGACTCGATCAAAGGTCGAAAGAACGATATATATTCACTAGCTTTTGCCCGCGGCTCCGCCCGCGTTAAAAAGTTTTTCCGGGATAAAAGTCCCGTTTTATGTTTTCCCGGGATAAAATGTAGCCTATGTGTTAATCCAGGACATGATCTACCCGTGTGCCAAATTTAATTGAAATCTGTTCAGTAGTTTTTGCGTGAAAGAGGAACAAACATCCATACATCCAGACATTCTTACAAACTTTCGCCGTTATAATATTAGTAGGATTTGTAGCAAATGATCTCATAAAAAAATTGTAACAATTTTTTTTTCGCTTTTCAGTAACAGATTTATACATCTCTAATTGTTAACTAAAATTTTTAAAATGTTAATATGATATAAATGTAATAAAATTTACACCACAGCAAACATTTCAAAATGTAACATGTAACATTTATTTACCTTCATAATTCATTCTGATTAAATTATTTTCCCTAGTATATATTTTAATTTCACATAAATCCTTATTTTAGATATAAAATGTTGTCATCTCTAGTTCTCGAATCCGTGTAAAAATGTAAAGCTGAAATTTCAAGGCTCATTACACAAATCCGTGCGCTGGACAGAGATTAACGCGCTTTCTGTTTCATTAATAAACCTCCGGTGTATCAAATCTAGGGGCAAGACAATATCTAAACGAACGATAAATTAACTCAGACAAATATAACTAATGGCCAAATAAATAATAATCACTAGATACTTTATTGTTTTAAGGCTTTGTTACGAAAATGAATTACTATTGGTTTCGTAATTTGACAAGTTTAGTGGATTAATTTTTATAGGTATTTATGACTTTATATTTCTTGAAAATGTATTATTTATAACAAATAATACTGTTACAATAATAAAATTATACGAACTTTATACTGAAGTTCAATGTTTAAAGCATCGACATTTCACAATGTCATAATTTACTTTCTCTCTCCCTCAACAAATACATAAAAGAACCGTTCGATATTTGGAAATATAGGTTTTTTAACTTAAACAATGGTTTCAATATTTTCATTAATAACAGTTATGGCCAGTATCAAAAAATATTTGACAGCTGCGCAATTATCTTGTTGACAATATCATTTTCATTTTATGAAACAAAGGAATTGAAACAAACAATGTGTCCATTCAAACAAAATCATTGAAGTTTATTAAGTTGTTCATTTTTTTTAATGCTATTTTATTGCAGTATCTTTGACATATCGGTCATGATATAAAAATAGATATCACAAGCTATTTATACCCACTGCTAGTTGTAATTAGACTATATTTATAATTCGCTTTTAAAGGTGAAATTACGAACCTTCTATTCTGAAACTATAAAAACGCCAACCAATATGAAAAATATTTCCCTAAACTAACCTTATTGTACCGCCAAAACAAATTTCGCAAAATGCCATTTCAGCAAATCATTATTACGGCCAATAGACAATTGCATTAAATCTGGCGTAATCTTAATAATCCGAAACAATTTATTTGCGACTGTAATCCGAAGCGTATCGAGATCGACGACGGTATTGCGACGATTCCAAGTTTACGTGTAACCAAGGAGTTTTATCGTGGAACTTTTCTTCACAAATGCAGTTTCACGTACTCGGATTTAGATACTGATCGGATGTTTGTAGTTTGTAGACGTAACAGCTTTACTAGATTAGAGATTCAAAGCAAACCGATGTTATGGGTGACTATAGAAATAGATATAAGGTGATGCATATATTATATAGTATATACGTTCTCTTTAAATAAGTAACTTAAAAATAAAATGTTATTGTGTTTTTTTCGTACGTATAACAAAGTATAGGAAAATTCGTTAAGCCTTAAAAGTCTTAATAGTTACCACTCATTTACCAGTTTTAGATATAATATTAAAAATACAAGCCTCAGTGTATTTTTTTTTATTCAATTTCAATTAATTTGTCCCAATATTTAATGTTTTACATGACTTAATATAGCTACATTAGGATTTTATCTAGTTATTTACCAAGCAAAACGCCAGATAAGAATAAAACCAACAAAAACTCCAGGCGAATGTAATGGTCACTCCACGTACAAAAAAAATGTAATAATTGAGTTATTGCAAGATCTTTGATCTATATTTATAAGTGCATGTAGGATATACGTTCTTTACGATATACGGCCGGACATAATTGAGGAAAAAGAATGAGAATTTCTTTGTTCTCCTCCATTCGTTTGTCTTTTGAGTTTTCGCCTTCTTGCAAGGGTATCCTTGATCATTAGGTGGGCTTGTTAGGCGCCGTTTAGTGGAAATGCCTTTGGGAATAAACCTTTTGGAAAACCTATTACTGGAAATTACTTGTGTGCCCATATTTATTACTTGCAGAGTGTGCAGAAAATGGAAGCAATCAAACCAATATATTATTCTAGACAGTAAACTATTCCTAATAAAGTACATAGCATAAAACGGTTGTATCTACAAAAGGGTAGACAACTATAAAGGTACCCTCGTTTCACAGAACCCATTTAAGTTTTCTTATGTAATAGAGGGTGAATCTGTCGCCTTATCAACAGTTTAAGTCCCGGGCAACTGTGAATATTTATTCGTATCTCAAAAAGTTTGCTTTTATTTTCTATCAGAGAATCGAACTCTACTATAGCTACGTTATCGTTTATATAAACTAAAAGCGCTATTACTAAACCAATAATACTTCTGTAGTTCATGCTTTGTTGATAAAAATATGCTTTTTCTAGCATCCTGCATGAGCCAGGTATTTATTGTATATGTATGGCTATGAAAATACTAAGAGCGTAAAATTACTCCCCAACATGTATTTATTGGTCAACAAAACAGCATTATGCTACTAAGATAGATGATAAAATGTTATCCAAGATTGTAGTCCTAGTGATGTTGTTATATAAAACACACTGTAATGGTTCGTTTTGTGGGCTATATTATAACTTATAAAATGTGTGTGTATATCTTCTGACTGTCGAACAGCCCGTGACGTCAATAACTGATGAATAATTTATTTACCGTTCCAATTTTTTCCTTTTTCGTGGTGAAATAAAACGCTTCAAAACGAGCACATCTGTTTGATCCCAATATTGACAGGCCTATAAAGAAACTATTCAATTCAGTTATTCCAACAACGTCATCAAATTATCCCTATGAAATGAAAGCTTTAGAGATACTTGCTCTGATATTAGTTGATACTAGCTTTTGCCCGCGGCTCCGCCGGCTTTAAAAAGTTTTTCCGGGATAAAAGTCCCGTTTTATATTTTCCCGGGATAAAAAGTATGTATGTAAGATGTGACTTCACGTGTGAAAATTTCATCCAAATCTGTTTCGTTTTTTCTGCGTTTTCTTCTTACAAACATTCAAACGTATTCACAAACTTTCGCATAAATATGAGTAAGATGGTAAGATTACAATACAATATCTCTGTAATAAATTGTGAGAGGTAATTTGAAACGCTTTAAACGGCAAGTGCCGTAACAGCCCAACTTAATATTCAGGAAGGGATTACAACCAGACCGGACCCTTGCAGACGTGTGCCAGCTTACTTACTACGAAGTGTCCGCCGAAAATTCATTTCAACACTGACACTGACTGACTTAAGTTTCGATTTGGTTTTCGGATTTACACACACACGTACGACTGTGTGAAGGTTTTTCATATGACGAACGATGTCTACATTAAAACACTGATTTAGGTAAAGAATAGGTAATAGATAATATTTTATGTGTATTTATATCTATATTATGGGTTATTCATTGTAATAATTTTATTTGTTTTTATTATTATATTTTATTTTGAATAACCTAAATAAATTTATATTCACTAGACTGCCCTCTCTATCTCCTTTTCTCATATCCATCCCATGGTTGTCTGGAAGACATTGCCTAGAGCGATAGAACCGCCATTTGTACTTTTTGTCTTATTCTTTCTTTAGATTGTGATACTCGTGTGCAAAAAAGAGTGAATGGATAAATAAATTCAATTAACGATATTTTATATGTTTTTACGTTTTACTTACTAAGGGTATTTTTCTTCTTTTTCTTTTTCTTCTTCTTCTTTTTCTTCTTCAGTCTTTGGAAGTTCTTTGCTAAACATCCCTCAACAATTTCCAGACCGATTTGCTTTATTATAAAACTTACTGTAGGTAAAGATTGAACAGTACTTGTGATATATTTGTTTGTAATTGGAATAAATTTAAAGAACGTTTGCTATAATTTATTTTGGCACCGGCCACTATAACTTTAACTATAGCGAGCCGCATGAAGAAAATTACAAATTGAATGGTCGTTAAATAGCTTATCTCGACACCGAGTACCATTAGGGACATTGTAAACAAATCCCCTGACAAAGTTTGGATAAACGATGAAAGGACGCTTACCGCAATTAACATAATATAAATATTTTCACCAGAATAATCTATACTAATGTTATAAAGGGGAAAAGTTTGCGAGTTTGTTTCTAGGTTTGTAGGAAGTAATCTCAGGAACTACTGAATTGATTATGAGAATTCTTTCACTAATAGGAAACTAAATTACTCCTGCCTGCTGTAAGCTACTTTTTATCCTGGGAAAACATTACATACATCGTAACACCGCAATGTATATTTCGCCGCCAAGCAGCAGTGTGCATGTACTGTTGTGTTTCGGTTTGAAGGACTTTGTAGCCAGTGTAACTACAGGACATGATGAGACTTAACATCTTATGTCTCAGGATGGCGAGCGCAACACACAGAACTTTGTTGCTCTAGGTGCTGGATGGTGTTTCTACTGTTTATGGATGGTCGTATCGCTTATCATCAGGCGAACGGCATGCTCGTCTCGTCCTTCAACGCAAAAAAAAAACATAAAGCGGGATTTTTATCCCGGAAAACTTTCTCACGGAGGCGCAGCCGCGGGCAGAAGCTGATATATAATAATATTATGAAATCTTTAGTAATCCATTATGTGACCGCAGCTGGCTATAATTCTATCAATGTAACAAACAAGTGTAACGCTAAATTTGATTAATCATAACATTTTTATTTAATCAGTGATTAAACTTAATCAGTGGTCTGTGTGTTTACAAATTATGTGACACTAGATTTTGTTCTCGGATTTGCCCGTGTGGAAGTATATTCCTGGGAATCTCGGGATAATGCAGTATTCTAGTACGGAAAGGATTCTCTGAATCGGAGCTATCGCTTCAGATATTATATTAATAGTACTTATATAAAAATTAGATACCTACAAATGAACACGATAAAACTGGGAATTGCTGATTGATAACGTTTATTGTGAAGGATACATTTTGACACGTTAATTAATTTCTGTAGCGCGAAGGCTTTGTGTGTCGATCTAATCAATAGGCCTGAAGCAAGCCATTCAGACACAATGGCGGAGATTTGAGCCGACGCTACGGCCGCCAGTTGCTAGTATCAAACAATATTTCCATCGCATTCCTTTTGTTATCCCGACTATGAGAACCATTGCCTATGCCGCGGGGCCGCATTCTGCATTATTTTCTTTTTTGACTAACGAATTGAATGTTTCAGCCTTGTTTCATAGTCGATATTGAGAGTCGTGGAAACGTTGATTGTGTTTTCGTATCGCTTCGGTTCGATAGTACGCTGCATAAATTATTAAACGAGTAAAGTGAAATAATATTTTGTTTATAAATATACTTAGATATATGTTTTATTAAGTTATTTATTAAGTTAATTTAATATTAAAATCATACACAACATTACATTGTTCTCCTTATTTCGAATGTCCCTTTTTTACATTTTCATGTGTACTAAAAACATAAAATATTAATACATATAAAAATATAAAAAAGGGAATCATCCTCCGATGACCAGGCTGAAGACCCAAGCCACCAGTGGTCAGGGATTCAAAGTGAGGAATCTCCTCATAATGCGTCCAGTGTCCAGAAGTAATGCTTTCTACATTTGGCTCTTGGCCCAACGACCAATTGAGAGCCTTTTAAGGTGTTGGTCGTGACTCTATGGTATCAACCCATGAGCAGAAACGACAATCGGAACAATAATTGTGGAGCCCACATCCCTCATCTCAGTAATCTTGTGTGCCAAATACAGAAAATTTTATTACTAATATGTAAATTATGTCAACGAATATTTTAAAAAGTGATAACATGTAATTTTTAGATAATACCAAAGATCTTTTTCATTGTCATAATCATGAATGTAGTCCTGGAATAAACAATGTAGAATTGTAAAGAATATACTTGAATATATAAACTTATGTATTTAAGAACGGCATATATATACAATGCTAGCGTTATAATAGTTTTTAAATAATTTAAGAGAGAGGTCTGATGACCATTTTTAATATTCCTTAATGAAAATTGTTATATTTTTTACAATACCGGACCTGTCGGTTTCACGACGATTCATGAAAGAATAAAATAGAAGTGTTTCTCATTCATTTACTTGAACAAAATTATTTTAACGAAACAAAAACAGTTAGTAATTATTAATTTCTGATTGACTGACTTGGTGGCGTAGTTGTATTACGATATGACTGCAGTGCTGAGGTCTTAGGTTCGATTCCCGTGCCGGGCAAAGTGATATTACGGTTTGATATTCAGTACCAGCCCGGAGTCTAGAAATTGTGCCCGATATGGCGATAGGCTCTCCTATCACATCATGGAGTGAATACGCACGGAGAAATATGGGTGCACTAGTTGTGTCTCTGCCTACTCCTTCTGGGATAAAGGCGTGTGTTTTTTTTATGGCATCGAATGACGAGACGAGCTTGCCGTTCACCTGATGGTAAGCGATACGACCACCCATAAACAGTAGAAACACCATCCAGCACCTTGAGTTACAAAGTACTGTGTGGCATTCCACTGCGCCCGTCATCCTGAGACATAAGATGTTAAGTCTCATTATGTTCTGTAGTTATACTGGCTATAATGTCCTTCAAACCGAAACACAACAGTGCATGCAAACTGCTTCTTGGCGGTAGAAATAGACATTGCGGTGGTACCCACCCAGACGGACTCTTACATATGAGAGTCCTACCACCAGTGAGTGAGTGTATGTGTGTGTAATTATTATTACAATGCTTTATAGCCAATAAAGTTTAGCCTTTTGGTAATAGGATTTGATTTTACTACCTATACTAATAACATATACTAATCGCCGCCCGACGTTCGTATTAATTAACCAAACCAAAACAAATGCGAGGCACATACTAACACACAAACTCACTCCGCGCACAATATTAATGTGTATTATTAATTAAAACGCAAACAATTATCCCACCCCTAAATTTTGAGACCACGATCCGGCAGGCTCGAATTATTGCGCTAAATACGCATCCCAATTTATCTTGAATCTCGTCAGGTTCAGCGAAATTTAAATTAAAATGGAAATGTTGTTGGCGGGGTGACCTCTCTAATTGCGAATTCGTCCGTTGTCAAAGTTGTATTCACCTCCATGACATAGTATTCGTGTATAGTTGGTTGATAGTATGATCTTACACTTATGCAAATATGTGATCAACTGAACGAATCTGTTGGTTTTCTTTCATTCTCACGTCATTTGAGATCTATCTCAAATCTTCTTTAGAAGATATCAACAAAATAATGCTTAGTTAGAATTATGATTGACTAGCTTTTGCCCGCGGCTCCGCCCGCGTTAAAAGGTTTTTCCGGTAGGTATAAAAGTCCCGGTTTATATTTTCTCGGAATAAAAAGTAGCCTATGTGTTAATCCAGGGCATGATCTACCTGTGAGCCTAATTTCATCAGTAGTTTTTGCGTGAAAGAAGAACAAACATCCATACATCCATACATCCATACATCCACACATCCATACATTCTTACAAACTTTCGCGTTTATAATATTATTATAGTAGGATAATGTTTATTGATACGTAAGATAAAGAGGTAGACCTTACTTCGTTTTTGAAATCTTATATTCAGATTCCGATAAATAAATAAAAGAGATTAAAAAAAAAATAAACAAAATAGTATATCGCAGATAGTTTGAAGCCTGCATAATGTATATGTGAAGAGACAAGAGCACAACTAGTACCCCTGCAGTTCGACGAGCTATATCTACCCACCTCATAATGTGGTATGTATTATCGAGCCTAAAGCCATGTCGAGTACAAATCCCAACTCAGTGGTGATTTTAGAATTCAAAATTTGAAACAAACTTTACCTGGTAATTGAGTATAAAATATCCACGATTTAATAAACCAAATAAACTGTCACTAAACCATCTACGTTAAGTTTATTATATGAAATCTAATACCTTAAAAGCATACCGTGTAAAATAAAAGCAAACGCTACTACAAATATCAGAAGAGTTGAGTGAGTGTACCATTTATATAAAGCTTTTTGTTAGGTGCAAAGATGCTCGGTATGTCATCATTTCCATAAAATGTTTCTCCACCAAAATGTATATTACACTGAGGCTTCATTATATTTATTAAAGGGATTCATATCGTAATGGCTGAAAGCTTCTACTTTATCTCAACAATCTACCAAAAACTGGCTCAAAATATACTTAATGTTTTAAGCAATTATCTCTCAAAGCAGGTGATAGTCACATCCTACTAATATTATAAAGGCGAAAGTTTGTAAGAATGTATGGATGTTTGGATGTTTAGATGTTTGGATGTTTGGATGTAAGGATGTTTGTTCCTCTTTCACGCAAAAACTACTGAACGGATTTCGATGAAATTTGGCACACGGGTAGATCATGTCCTGGATTAACACATAGGCTACTTTTTATCCCGGGAAAATATAAAGCGGGACTTTTATCCCGGAAAAACTTTTTAAAGCGGGCGGAGCCGCGGGCAAAAGCTAGTAAGTTATACATAAATAAATAGAAGATTCGTTAGTTAAGAACTGACATCTAAAGCCATTGAGGCAATTTAACTCGGTGCGCTATCTGATGCACTTCGCACAAAGTTAAAATTATCCGTCAACCCGAGACGCAACGCGGTTCAAGAACGTTGAAATCCTTTAAAGCAAAACAAACGGCATTATCGACGACTTCAAGGACTATGGTAATGTATACCATCTTTGAGCTGAGACAAAAATTGATAAAAGGATTACCCAATAATGTTTATATTCTGATACACACTCACGCCTCTTATCACCGAAGGGGTAGGCAGAGGCGCAACAAGTGCACCCAGTTTTTGCTGTGCATATTCCCTCACATGATGTGATAGGGAGCGAACCACCATACCTGGCACTAATACCAGACTCCGAGCTGATACTGATTAGAAAAATCCAATAACACTTTACCCGACCCGGGGATCGAACCCGAGACCTTAGCATTGCAGTCGTACCGTAATACAACTACGCCACCGAGGCAGCAACACTACAACGATGGTAATCAACGGTGATGAGAATTCTCAACAGTCACAAGCACAGAGTAACTGACTCTTACAACGTTTATCTTAACAAGACCTCAAGTAAGAAGTTATCCACTACTATGTACTCCCACTAGCTCTCCAGGAAGATGCCAGTCATCTATCATCTAGCTTAAAGTCAATATTATTACAAGCATTTTTGCGAAAGCCCTCAATCGCCTTTTATAAACCCTTTAAGATAAGGGTATTCTTTATATTCTTAGACAGTCAGCTCAAAAGATTCCACTGTTTGAACAATCTTATTTTTCTCGAGTACTTGTGTGTGCTATATATCTTATATATTTGTAAGATAGTCGAAAATTCTTGGAGGTATACAGTATAGGGTCTTTATATATATTAGGCATGGCCATGGATATTTATAAAATAAACCACAATGTACAAAAGGGTAAAGTTATGGTGTGGCCGATACTTCCCTATTTTATATAGATATTGCCATTCTCATAGATATATCCAGCGTTGGAAGCCGCACAATCATTTTATCTACCTCACGTTCTTCTTTTCGTTTTGACATGAGAAATGGAAAGGAATATTACTCCAGTCTTAGCCTGATTGTATACCTGTTTATGAGCTTTTAGCGCTAACATATTTATTAATTTAGAAAACAATAACCCAATTTCTAGTATGTAGAATACCAAGCAAGTTTTAATGAATATGGTGATATTTTTCGTGTAATATGAACAAAAGTAATTTGAATATAAATATTCTTATTATGCCAACACCAGTGAAATACAATATTAAAAAAAATATTATAATAAGTTATTGTTTGCGGTTTGGTGTATTTAATTGACTCTACGTTAGTTATGTTGTACATGTTTGACTCTACCATTGAACAAATTTATTAACATCAAAACGCTAACGTAAGACAATTCTTATTGAATATTTTATAATAGATATGGCGGGATTATGTAGAAATGTAGCAATATTTAAATTATACCAATTTTTTTACCAATTACTAAACTATGCCAGAGAATAAAAACTAGAAATGTTGCTATCGCTTGGCCTGCTAACCATATGTGATTAAGAGCGAATTGGTAGTTTTAAAGTCGGAGTGACGTAGAAGAAACCAGCAAAATTCACTTCTTGGAGCTCTACAAGATGTGGGAAAGTTTATTTGTATACTCATGATGTAGGCGACAATAAATTATCTATCGGAGCTACAATAATATAGTTGAATGATTTGGTGTATGTGTATAGTAATAATGCAAGAAGTTAACATATTTTTGCATGATGATGATAAATAAAATTTTTAATTACTATGCGTTATGGCATTAGATAATTAAATACTGTATAAACATGTTTTTTATACATCAATGCGTATAAAAGAAACGATATAAAAAACTCAATGTCTTCAACATCTTAACTTATCTTACGCAATTTACTTTCCAAATACTTACTTATTACAGTCATTCTAAACTTCAGAGAAACATCATCCACTTAAAGTTTCATGAAATGTTACATAAATTCAACCACAAGTCTTAGATTTTTGATCAGTCCTAATTAATTGTAGTTCCTAACACTTTTCTCACTGAACTAGGACCGGACAACACAGTCGCATGCGTTTCCGAAAAAGGTTCGTAATTCGTATCACAAGACGTGTGAATTCGCAACGCGTCTGTGCCCGCCGCCGGCCGCATTCACACTGCCTTTCCCCTAGAGCAACACATGATTTTCTGAAACAACCCCTCAGCATAACTCGGTCGAGAGTGCAAAGCCTTCACACAGTGACACGAGGGTGAAACATAATAGCAGTTCGTTAGCATAACTCCGCGCTGAGGTAGGCATTCTGCTTGGCTTAAGTAAAATATTTGCGTTATTAAACGATCTCGCGAGGATTCATTGTTTGTGCCAAATCGGAAATTATTTCGTTCCGCCATTCATTGTGTAATCAACCGGGATCGTGATTTAATTAAATATTTTGATATTAGTTATATTTTTGTTTACTCCACAATTGTTCTACATCACAAGCTAAGAAATTGGGATTCGAGCATCCTACTAGCATTCAACGTTACCTAGGTAATTTGTATATAAAAGTATATGTGCGGTCTTAATGTCGTAGTCATTCTCTACTAGTCAACTTTAAGGTGATAGTGAAATAAACAATGTAGGTCCATCAAGGTATAAAGCAGCACCAAGTATAAAGCAGTTTGTCCATTTCCTACAATATAATACTAAACATTAAACAACATTACAACAATAGCGCTATTTTATTCCTTTCCAAATGATATAACAGTAAAGTTGTTAACAGTCTTCATTGTTCTTACAACCGAGGATAAGGTGGGCAACTTTTAAAATGTATAACGTATTCAAATCACGATGTGTCGCTAGAACCGCGGTTAAGTAAATTTCGTACGTGCTTGGCTCAATGCCGAATGGGTCGACCGCAAAGTATGTATAGAACATCCTAGGTTCATGCATAAATTATGCAGTTAGTACTCGTGGTGGTCTGTGATTCCTCGTTACAGGCTTTACCTCGAGAGAATATCGAAGATAATTTTCATTATCACTGGTGAGCAAATACAAACCTTCTAGTAAAATTTTATTAGAATTGGTAGTCTTAGTACTTGTATATAAAATCTCTTGTCAAACTTACTCTTTATGCAATAAATATATTATAAAAGAGCTAAAAGCTAAAAGGGCACGCTTTTCATAGCTACAAAATTGAAGACATTTTCTTTTCTTATGTCGAACGATAACTTATAATGCCATAAATTTTATTGTGGAAACATATTCGGTACATCTCTACAATATTGAAATACGTTACATGGAAAATGTAAATTTACATAAGACAATATAAATTTATTGTATACCACTAATAAGTAATTTTCTGAAGCTCATGAAATCCCTTCATCTTTAATAATGTCCTTCCTTCTTGTATTTGAGCAATGAACCCTGAATTCCTCGAAGAGTATGAAAACTAATGAGCGATGTAACTCATCTATACTAATATTATAAAGCTGAAGAGTTTCGTTTGTTTGTTTGTTTGTTTGTTTGAACGCGCTAATCTCAGGAACTACTGGTTCGAATTGAAAAATTATTTTTGTGTTGAATAGACCATTTATCGAGGAAGGCTTAAGGCTATATAACATCACGATGCAACTATTAGGAGCGAAGAAATAATGGAAAATGTGAAAAAAGCGGGGAAAATTATTCATCCTTGAGGGCTTCCATTGCGTGCGCTGCGAAAACGGTTCAAGATACCAAAAATATATGTATGAAAGAATTATTCCTCTTGAAATGATCTAAAAAAGTGTCCGCGACAGTATGTGTCTATCTTTTAAGATTAACTTACTAGAACCGTTTTATGGTAATCAAATTTGGTCGAAATTAATGCATTATTTGTTAAGAGTTGTATCAACGTAATAATATTAATCTTTATCCAATGAATATATATACGGTACATACACCAAAATATTCTTTTTTTTTTTTCAATTTTTGTCTGTCTATTCCGGCTAATCTCTGAAATGGCTGGACCGATTTTGACGGGACTTTTATTGGGAGGTAGCTGATGTAATAAGGAGTAACTTAGGCTACGTTTTATTCCGGAAAAGTATAAAGCGGGACTTTTCCCCGGAAAAACTATTTAACGCGGGCGGAGCCGCAGGCAACAGCTAGTGTATTATATATGTATTTACCTACCACGTCTCCAAGGCAATAAGTGCTCCTTTATAACATTTAAAGTTCGTTGTAGCCAGTTCAATTCACATAATGAATTTATTATTAATTGCAGCACTCTATCCCATTCATTTACCTTTCTAAGTAGCTTGAAAATAAGTTTCAACGTACATGCCTATTTATAAAATGAGTATTAAATTTTACCTTAATTTATATTAGGCATGCGCTTAATTATTTGACTGTGACTACCTAGGTATGACCTACTACTGGCTAAACTGTTACTATATCGAATTTGATCTACGTGTAACGGTCCAGCAAAGGCGAAAGCTAATCGTATATAAGACACAACAAATTCAACCATTAATTTCGATAAACCGTAATAGACAAGGCAAGCCCGCTTTTACCGGCTAAACCTAACTTTACTAATACCTAGCGCGGTAGTCACAAACCTAAATACTTTATTCAAAAGAAATTGTTTCAAAACAACTTAAGTAATGATTGTTTTACAATATTTATTCTCCGTAGAAGCACTTTATTAAATATGTAAGTTTCGAAAACTGTTGAAACGCTAAATAATTCGAAATCTCGTCTTTCGCATGCATCATATTGAAGTCATATAACTATTCAACTAGTGCCGCTGTAGTACAAATATTAATGTAAAATCATGAATTCACTCGTGTTATGTTAACCTAAATGTTGCAAAGCTGTAGAATATTTGAACAAACATTTCGACATCTTTGTGAGAAGTAGAATTAGTTGGTCGCTTTTCTATACATATATGCTCCGTAGACCGTAGCAATTTTATAATGATATTCTTATCATAGGCTCTATTTTGTTTTTGACTTATTTATTTGAGTGTGAATGAAAGGCAGTTCGCGACTTGGTTTTAATGTTGTTAATATAATAAACTAGCTTTTGCCCACGGCTTCGCCCGCGTTAATAAGTTTTTCCGGGCTAAAAGTACATAAAAACCTTCCCGTTGAATCACTCTTTGACTATGATGTTGATACAACTCTTAACTAATAATGCATTAATTTCGACCAAATTTGATTACCATAAAAATTATTCTAGTGAGTTAATCTTAAAAGATAGACATATACTGTCATGAACATTTTTTTAGATCATTTCAAGAGGAATAATCCATCATACATATATTTTTGGTATCTTGAACCGTTTTCGCAGCGCACGCAATGAAAGCCCTCAAGGATGAATAATTTTCCCCGCTTTTTTCACATTTTCCAGTATTTCTTCGCTCCTAATAGTAGCATCGTGATGTTATATAGCCTATAGCCTTCCTCGATAAATGGTCTATTCAACACAAAAAGAATTTTTCAATTCGCACCAGTAGTTCCTGAGATTAGCGCGTTCAAACAAACAAACAAACTCTTCAGCTTTATAATATTAGTATAGATTTGTCCTTAAAAATATTTTTCGTTGTAATACCAACTATTGGACCGGACTACATTGGTAGCGTAGTTGTATTACGGTACGACTGCAATGCTGAGGTCTTGGGTTCGATCCCCGGGTCGGACAAAGTGATATTGGGTTTATTTATTTATTGCACTTTATACATAGTTATGTAGAGGCGGACTTAATGCCGAAGGCATTCTCTAACAGTCAACCTGAGGCGGTACTGAGACAAAATCATAGTACGTGTACGAAACTGAACTTAATCATAATGTCGGAATAGCTAAAATAGTGAAATGTAGAGAATACGAAAATAAATACAATACTATACACTGTAATTTGTGTATTTCGCCCCTATCACATCAAGGGACGGAATATGCACTGCGAAAAGTGGATGCAACTAGTTGCGTCTCTGCCTATCCCTTCAGGGATACAAGGCGTGAGTGTATGTGTGTGTAGACCGTAATACGGACAAGACTGGTCAGAGAAAATATGATAATAAAAATTAAAATATGTATAAATTCCACTCTATATGTGACTAACTTTTGCTTGCGGCTTTGCCCGAGTGGAATAGCATTTCCGGGATAAAAGTCCCGCTATAAATTTTCCCGCGATAAAAAGTAGCCTAAAACCTTCTCCGGTACTCAAACTATCTCCGTACATAATTTCATAGAAATCAGTTCAGTAGTTTTTGAGTTTATGGCCTACAGAGGCGACCGTCTTCTTTGTTTTATACTATGAAAGGAAGGATTTTATTCTTCTTCTTCACAGCGATGACACGTTTTGAAGCGGTGGTAGATTCATGAAGACTCAAAAGAGCTCGTAAAAGACTATTTGAATAAAGAAAATTTTGAGTTTGAGTTTGTACTATTACTTACTAACTTACATTTGAGTTTCTTAAACCAATACAAAAGAAATGTTTAACCACATTCCACAGGTATTATTCGGTATAATTAAATAATATAAAGTGAAACTGGAAGTGTTATCACCACACCTGTTCAAGATATTCAATACGTGTGCCTGCTTATAAATTCATACAACTCACAAAGCTTATTTAATAAATTGCGCACGTAGGTGAGTGAGTGTATAGAAAATCAATACAATGTTACTTCATAAGTCATGCCGAACAACGCCAAAACACACGTTTTGATTTGAATTTATACTTGGCAGTAAATAAAGGCGTTGACACATTGAAAGGGCTGTGAAAAACGATATACAAAGTTTTATAAACGAATGTTTTATTATAGGGCTACCTCGGTATTAGTATTGCGGGTTTCGACCACAGGTTTATTTATATTGACACTAGTTGTACCTCTGCCTACCCTTTAGGGGATAAAGGCGTGAGATTGTATGTGTAGATTATTGTAACGCTTATATCCCTTAATGGGTTGGTAAAGGTACTCATTAAAAAACCTTAAATTTTTAATAGATATTCACAAACTCCATAAATTTAATCTTATTGCTTACAATCTGATGAATAAGACACATTTTTCTTGATACAGAAATAAAATACCAAAACGGGATCATAGTAAAATATTCACGTGTAATAGTGACAAAGGAAGACGCAGTCATGCACGATGATCCCTGTAATTATATCAGCCCAAAAGGCTAGACAATGTCATAAAGCGACACGTCACGACACAGTGTGGTCTAAATGAACCACATTAGTAGGATTTTCAACACGTATATGGTGATCGCATCGAGTCGAGCACAGTACATACATATCGGATACCCTCCGAGCAACAACTCAACCCAACTGTTTCGACTAAACTGCAACACTTCTTCATTTCCAATCATATGACTTTTTCATGATTTTTTCTCTTATTACATCCATACATAGCATCACATTTTTCTCTCTTTTCAGGGACTGGTCAGAGGCGTGTGGTCACATTTTGTCAGCTATGTTAAGTCCTATGTAAAATCGGCGAGCCTATTGCAATTTCCCGGTCACAATTTCAAACTAGAGGAGGCCCGTGCTCAGCAGTGGGCAGTATAACAATACAGGACTGGTATTATTGTTATTAATTTCAGACTCCTAACTGATACTGAACAGAAAAGCCAATAACACTTTGCTCGATCCGGCATCTCTCTTATTAATAATAACATACAGCAGTCATGAAGAAGTAGGCATTATTTCTTATATTTCTTATACATTTACCAAGAAACACTAAAAGTATGTACGTAGTACGCTGAAACCGTCCTCCGCCCTCTTTAATATTGTATAGCACAAAACTTGCCTCGTAAAGTTTATCACGACAGAGATAAGTAATGTAGATATCGCAGGAATAGTTGAAAGCGCCTTATATCTTCCTGCTGATGCATGAATCTAGACAGTTCTATTCTTACGGGCAAAACAAGAGATTTTTTCGGCGTGTCCAATTTGCTACTTATATAATGCTATATATTCAAAGAGCCACATTCTAGCCAGTTTTGATTACAGTGCGACTGATCTGTCTCAGTAGTGTGTGACATAAAACAACATGTAGCTTTGTTATAGCCTCTTCTTCTGTCCTTCGTGGTTATAGCTTTTGTAGAGTCAATCAGTTGATCAGAAACCCAAAAATTCGTTTCGATTTTACTTCTATTAAAAAAATCATCGGATTTATCGGGCAGCAAGTCGACAACGCTACGAAGATTAAGTATTATCATCCAACTTATAACACTCCTTGTTTTGCGTCGGAAGTTAATAAAATACATAGATACCAAATACCTAGTCAACAGTACATCCTGCTCATACAATAGATGCATAAAAGTAATATTTACAAAATCAACATCGATGCGAAATTGTGCACAAATACGGAATGTACACAACAAATACACTTTATTTATTTTCCGATTAATCAAATGCCCTCGCCAATCACCGTATTATATTTAATCAACGCACATGAAGCAGACGTGAATGGTTTACATACAAAATGAAATGTATCAACAAAATGAAAACCTACAATGAACGTTGAAATTGGCAACAATAATTGTCTGAGACAATAACGTTGATGCCGCTGCATTAAATAAAACATTAGTCATGACGTTCTGATGTCCCGGTTTATTTCAAAGAAAGCATCAAGCGACAACATTCGAGATATCTCCTTTTTATAGCGGGACATTTCATCAAGATTATTTTCGTTTCGAAGCTTCCTTGATGTCCCGTTGCCTCAATAAAAACTGTTAATTTCCTTTAGTGTCAAGACGATGTAACTTTATACCTTACTTTATACCTTGCTTCACCGTGCCTCTAATTTAAACCTCTTGTTTTGATTTTAGCTCCCAACGGACCAATCCAATACACTAATACCCGCTAATCTGAACAGTAAACGTATTCTAATTGAACTAAAGCGCCGCCGAGAAGAACCATTTAACAATCTGCGGCAGAGCAATAAACAATGGAAACTTTAGACAAGTTTGAATGTATTGTGGGTGAGATTTTGTCAACAGGAAAATGGCGGACCCCGATGTCGCTTACGGATATTTATGAGTGCGACTCGACAAATTCCGCATCCTTTTATTTTCAACGCTGGACTAACTGAACGTAAAGGTAAATACGATAAAGCAAACATAGCTCTGTTGAATAGCGTTGCATACGTTGATGTATTAGTTACTTACGTGTTTAAGGCTCCGGCTGTGTAAACATATTTTCATGATATTCACTGTATACTCATCGACTGTGCTGTTTCAAATGAACAATTTTGTTTCGTTTCAATTGACGAAAATCATTTACTATTTTTCATAATTTCAGTTCCACGCAGGGAGCTTGAATTCATGGGTTTAGTTTAATGTTGTTTCACCTATTCATGATTTTGTAGCTGGAATAGCTACTATGTATCGGATGTTGAATGGTTCAATGCCACGCAAGTTGTACACATTTTACCAGTACATTATTCATGTTTATCTTATAGTGGACAGCGAAATAAAAACTTCGTTTTGAATGACGAGACGAGCGTGCCGTTTGCCTGATGGTAAGCGATACGACCGCCCATTAACAGTAGCACCACCTTCCAGCACCTTGAGTTACAAAGTACTGTGTGGCATTCCACTGCGCTCGTCATCCTGAGACATAAGATGTTAAAAGCCTCATTGTGTTCAGTAGTTACACTGGCTTAAATATCCTTCAAACCGAAACACAACAGTGCATGCACACTGCTGCTTGGTCACCCAGACGGATACACATTGCACATACATCTTACATATGAGACCTACCACCAGTGATACACCTCCGTCTAACCTGAAAAGGGAAAAAGGTAACCTGTAACTGTAACAGATTTAGTTGAAAAAAAAAAGACGTGTGGCACTCGGAGACTGTCGCGGTAAAGCTATTGCATAGCATTTTTTATCAACTTATGTAATTACTAGCTTTTGCCCACGGCTCCGCCCGCATTAAAAAGTTTTTCCGGGATAAAAGTCCCGGTTTATATTTTCCCGGGATAAAAAGTAGCCTATGTGTTAATCCAGGACATGATCTACCCGTGTGCCAAATTTCAACGAAATCCGTTCAGTAGTTTTTGCGTGAAAGACGAACAAACATCCTTACATCCATACATCCAAACATCTAAACATCCATACATTCTTACAAGCTTTCGCCTTTATAATACATTACATACATACATACACACTCACGCCTGTAATCCCCGAAGGGGTAGGCAGAGGCGCAACTAGTGCACCCACTTTTCGCCGTTATTCCGTCCCATGATGTGATAGGGGGCGAGCCTATCGCCATATCGGGCACAAATTCCAGACTCCGAGCTGATACTGAATAGAAAAACTCAATATCACTTTGCGGGCAAAGTGATATTGAGTTCCCGGGAATCGAACCCGAGACCCCAGCTTTGCAGTCGTACTGTAATACAACTACGCCACCGAGGCAGTCTTATAATAATAGTATGATAATTATTTATTTATTTTATTTTTTTTCTAATGTCCTAATTTCACTCGTGCCCTAACGCCGAAACTCTAAGCAGGCAAGTCTAATATTTATAACCTCTTTGAACAGATATAAAATAAAAACTTTTTAAAAATTCAAGCTTAGAATCACGTTTGACATTTCGATACATTTCACTGACTGGAACAATTTTTAAATACACGGTAATTTCGACCTTTTAACGATTAACATTCAGCTCATATCCTCTTACATATTGTATTCTTACAAGACTGCGATATTAAATTTACTTATGGAATTTCA
This sequence comes from Lapara coniferarum, assembly GCA_949316025.1. NCBI lineage: Eukaryota > Metazoa > Arthropoda > Insecta > Lepidoptera > Sphingidae > Lapara > Lapara coniferarum. The sequence goes on along the minus strand of OX438920.1, from coordinate 30,814,965 downwards.
CACTCTACATGGTTGTGATAGAGTTGAAAATAAATTACAAGACTGCGATATTAAATTTACTTATGGAATTTTACACTCTACTTGGTTGTGATAGAGTTGAAAATAAAATATCAGCGCTGTGCCGGTCGGAGTGAGTGGTGTCAGGTTATTTTTTCGTTACGGAATTTCTGGATTCGGTCTCCACGCTCAAGGCCCGCAATAGAAGCTATACAATAGCTTAAAAAAAAGGGAAGAAGGTGTGATAACATATAAGTACATCTTTATTTGTGCAATAATAATATGCAAGTAGGTCATTTTCTTTTCGTTGTACATTAACACTCGGTAAGAATAAGTCCTTATTGATGTCCATACTTACAAAATTTATTCATAACCTTTTTCTTACGTGGCGAAATATTTTATTATGGGCGCATACTGCCAATGGCCGATCCTTTCAATGGACTGAAACCTTTCTAACGCCACCTATATTTAACCGCGCTCCATGCACCGTGACCTTTACCAGATCAAATTATATAAGTAATGTTAACCAAGGCTATCTGTCTGATACTCTTTGCGAAGCGTGACTCAAGACAAATATATATTTATAATTTTTTATCACAGTTAGTGTTGTACTTTTTGCAGTCTTCGTTTTGTAACGCATTCCTGCTTAATTAAATAATCTACGTAATAGTATTACAAAAACTAATCCATACTATAATCTATACTAATATTATAAAGCTGAAGAGTTTGTTTGTTTGAACGCGCTAATCTCAGGACATACTGAACTGATTCTGAAAATTCTTCCACTAATAGGAAGCTATATTACTCCCGAGTGCTATAGGTGAATTCTTGTCCCGGGAAAATATTTTTATCCCGGAAAAACTCATTCACGCGGGCTTAGTCGCAAGCATCACCTAGTATGTAATATGCCACAAGTATTTTTCGCTTACCCTATTTTTTTGTGATAGATGGAGATTGGGAATGTCTTTGTATGTTTCATATAATTAACAATCCAGAAGGGAATAACTTTTTATTTTTTAAAATATATTAGGCCACGACCTCACCGATGCTAAATTTTAATCATCCCGCTGCCACGTACCCTTACCTTAAAGTAGAAATATTAATGTTTACCGGATAATTGACTAAAACTGGGGCACTAGGTACAATTTTGCATTCCACCGCGCCAGAAGCGAGGCTCGAAAACAATCCCACGCTTGAATGGATATTGATAAACTTGATGCCAGCACGGTCCAATTCCCAAACATAGCTGGCCTGGACGTTGGTTGAATTTCCTTAATTGCCTTCCACTAATTCCTTTTTGATATTTTTGATAGAAGATGTATAGGGTGGGTATCCATTTTGAAATGCTTCTTGTAGATATCTACTTAAATCAGGCGAACGGCACGCTCGTCTCGTCATTTAATACCATAAAAAAAACGAAATTATTTATGTCGGACCAACTGCTCACATACAAAAAAAATCTATGCAGAAAAAAAACACAAAAGAACATTCCCTTCCGTAAGAGTACCGTATAGATTGTGTACCTAATTGAATAGCCACGGAAAGACACATGGCATAATAAAGAACCCAACAGTAGTAGCTAGTTAGGATGAGCTGCGTTTTAGGGTCAGGCAATGTATAAATTCCTGTACGAAAGGCCGTCAAAACTTGGTAGCCCCCGAGAAACGTAATTTTTCTCGTTGGCCCACTTTGTATTTGGGCGACACTGCACTTATTATTAGTAATAATATATTCACTGCCATGCCAGAACAAAAAACACAACAAACCTTATTGATTTGCCACAACAGAGCAACCTTCATGAATTTTAATTGCAAATATAATAAGCATCAATGTAAATACAATTAGTTAAAAAATACACATAGCTTAAACAGTTCTATCGAGATATTAATCATATTTGTTTTGGCGCTATTAAATACTTATTACAATTTCGAAACAGACCTTGCTTTGCGGATATGACTATAAAAACCGGATTCATTTCATAACATACATAAATTGCGTAGAAAGATATCATGGAAATCTAAACTTTAACGAAATACAAAAATCATTGAAAGTAATGTCGAAAATAAACGTTTGTAAGTAAGTGTCTTTATTTGGTAAAATGGGAAACAATAAAATTGTCTGTCTCGGGTGTTTGCAGCGAGGGAAATATGCGATCCCCAAAGTACTGATAAATCTGACGCTAAGTCGATTCTCGATTTCCGATGCAAACCCTAATGTTCAACTTATAATAAAACAATAATGCAACAAATTAGTGTTTACCTACTGCATGTGGTTTATTCTAAAGATGATTTTGTCAGCATAAGACAATTCTTATGACACAAAATACAAAATCGAGCGAAGAAGCAATCTTCTTCGCTTTAAAATCTCCTTTCAGTCGTATTTCACATATATGTATGTGACAACATAATATATTAATACGCGTAAAGCGTATAAAAACTTAAAAATATCATGTAATGGGAAAGCATATACCTATTATTAAATTAACATTATAATAATAACATTTAACAATGTTTTTATTAGGTCACTCGCTATATAGGTACCTATCATATTTTCACCGTAATGATACCGGAGCTGAATTGAAAATTTTCTTTTATTTTATCTACTACTAATATCCTGATCCTTACATCCTTACATTTATTATAAAACAAAGTCCCCGCATCTGTTTGTCTGTCTGCAAGCAATAAACTCAAAAACTACAATACGGGTTTCGATAAATTTAGGTATAAAGATTGAGACAGTGGGAAGGACACAAGCTATATTTTTAACTCGGGAAAACCCTGTAAAAGTAAAACTGCAAACAAATGCTAGTTATGTCTAAGATTTAATCCATTAATATTCGAAATTTCGTATCCTATTTGCTCATATTAATAGAACCAATGTGCGTTCCAAAGTTAGCTACATTTATGATGAAACTGGACAGCTGAATTCTGTTCATTAATGTTTTTAATTCTTGTTTCATTTTCCAAACCAAATTTCCCACCACACTCCATTTAGCGGATGTAACATGGTAAAACTGATTTTAATTTTGAATTGCATTCGTCAAATTTTAATTCAACTTTATATTTTCTGTTTTAAACTGGAGCCGCCCTTTGTATCTTTAATTGCTCTAAAAGACAGATTAGTAGGTTATTATTTTACGCTTATTACATACTTATGAGTATATTTAGTTCTTTTTAAAAAATTTCACACACAAGATACAACTCGCTTATATTTAGAAGAGTAAAAGAGAAAGAAACAATGTTATGAACAAAACAAAAGCCTTGGGAATCACGTTAGCACATTATGAAACCACGAATATCCAAGGTAAGAAAATGAGTCGGTGTTCCATTGATAGTGTTTGATTAATGGCTTCCAAACTTCGCATGTATCATGTGGATGTTGTAGTTTGAAATCTAAACAAAGAGATACGGGGAAGTTTTCGCAATATAATAAAAGAATTGCATGATTTACGAACACAAAGTGCTGCGTACCTACATAAGAAAATCTATAGATTGACTAGTAGCGTTGAATATTTTTCGTAATTTTACATTACGCAATAAACTATGAGGGATTGTTTTATTTAAATGAAAATTAACATTATTACTATAAGTACCTAGATGATAGAGCTTTGCTCGGTATTTTTTTTTTATAAAAATTGCTCGTTTAAAGATATAATATGCTTTTAAACATATTTCCCTTGACTCTATAATCGCTCCTTTCTTTTCATTTTATCAGCAATGTATATAATTTAGTTGTGTACCTATTATGTTAAGATTCCAGGGGTTACACATTACGCTAATTACTTGATTCTACGGGTTTGTTAGACCTCTATTGCAAAAATTCAACCAAATAAATGTTATTTACTCTATATAACCCAAGAAAAATATTTACGAAGAAATCAAAGAATATACACCCTATTCAAACGCTTGTAATGGTTATCTCCAAATTAGGTATCCGTTGATCTCCAAAGGGAAAATTGAAAGCGGTGACGCAGGTACCTATATCAAGGCAGATATGTCGCTTTGATTCGAACTACAAAGGCCCAATTACGGGATGGCACGGACTACAAGGTCAATAAGACTATCAATCGCTGACAGTGCTGTTCTGAGTGACTCGACCTTAATTACAACCTAATAAAGCTTCTAATTCTAAAGTGGACGATAGCCTAGTTTGGAATGGAACGGTCTGCCGAGACAATGTCCGGAGGTTTGAAACCCAAGGCACATACCTCTGACTTTTCAAAAGCTACGTGTGTAGGTATTGTTTATCAATTATCGTTCACTTTAACGATGAAGGAAAACATCGTGAGGAAACCTACATACCTGAGAATTCTCCATAAGAATTTCGAGGGTGTGTGAAGTCTGCCAACCCGCACTAGCCCAGCGTGGTGGACTAAGGCCTAACCCCTCTCAGAGGAGGCCCGTGCTCAGCAGTGAGCAGTATATAATATAGGGCTGGTATTGTATTGTATATTGTATAAAGCTTCTAATTGTGAATGGATCCTAAGACGTTTTCTAAATTCATTTTTTTTTTTTGAGTAGGTACAATCACCCAATTTGTTGGTAGTACAGTTTCTCAACATAAAACACCTATTTTTCATATTTGAACAAGCAAGTCCGATCGTTTCGCATATGCACAAAGGACCAAGTAGATAGATACCTCTTATTGAGTACTTTAGTTGTATTCTGCATGTTGCTGACAGACGACGCGCAAGCGACTTATTTAGAATCTTAAAGTGGTTGAACATACACTTTTTCGTCTGTACATATTTAGCCGATATTTATGAATATATTTAAAATAGAGCCCGACCAGCGTGGTGGACTAAGGCCGAAACCCTCACAGTAGTAAAGGAGGTCCATGCTTAAAAATAGTATAGGCTATAATACAGGGCTTGTATTTATTATTAATAAATACTAGGGATTAATTATATGTCCATACGGCAACGGCTGACTCTCTCATAATATTCTAAAATGCACCTATAAGTTTTAAATTATATTTGGAAGTCATAAAACATTAAATATTAGTTTACATAATCTTAAAAAAAATTTGTACATACATATAGTAGTGAGTATTTGTTAAAAGAACTAAATGACTGTACTTATACTTTATAAAAATTAGCTATATGCTTACTCCACTGTAACTTGAAATAAGTGGCTCACATTTCAATATTATTTAGTTTTTTTTAATGTTTCTATCTTCAGCGCTAAACTTAGCGTTATTTTTTATTAATTATTACCTAAGTAAGTAAGTATCATTATAATAAACGTAATTTTCACAGTCTCTGCTGTCATTTATCTGATGAGAAAAACCAGCAAAAAGCACACCTTTCTTAAAAGGGTTACTTGTTCAAAACATAGCTTAGTTAGATAAAAAGTTAAACATAGCTCATGCTTAGTATACATAAAAGTATGAAGTATTTTCTTAGCTATGCGAACTAAGCTGAACTGTCTTAGCTTAGGTAACCAAAATAAATGCTCAAAAAATACTTGAAGGTTGAAAGTTGCCAACCTCTATTAATACTGAGTGTAGTTGTAGTTTTTATCATTCGGGGTCACTATAATCCGGGACGTCGACCCCAGATCTTGTTCTGATATGCCTCCATAGCTACACCATACGTTTGTCTTGAACTAAAATCCTTGTTTGCAGTTTACTCATATATTATAGAATCTATTAAAATGTTCCAAGCCTTTCTAAAGTAATGATTTTTTGTTCTAGTATTGATCTAATGACAGCGCTACTAAGATAATATTACAAACACAACGAGAAGCTTTGAAATTAATAATATTAAATATATACGAAAAAATGTTTTTGTTTGATGCAAGTCCGGCTAGTTGGATTCCCGAATAAGGCACATCTTAGTAAATATTTTATTAGTAATTAGTCTAGCTTGCGACTTTGCCTGAACAGCGTAAATGACCTTTCAGTTTACAATGTGTACTTTTCAGGACAAAGGTAGCTTTTAATGGAAACTTGAAAAAGCACAGTCGAAGGTGGGACTCGAACCCACGACCTCCGGCGTACCGTGCCGGTACTCTTCCAATTGAGCCACCTCGACTCCCACTTCGGCTGTCGAATTTCAAGATCCATATTTTAAATCTCTTAAAGGAGATGACAGCGACATCTGTTAGTCTGTCGTGGGTTCGAATCCCACCTTCGACTGTTCTTTTTCAAGTTTCCATAAAAATATAAAATCATTATCCAGGCACTACATGGCCATTAACATGTATAAAAAATCATAATATAGGTGTAGCTTTTAAGTTTATTCTGGACATGGTGTATCTGTGTTTCATAATATACGAATCCGTTCACCAGTTTTATGTCTGTAGTGTACAAACATCCAAACATATTCAAAAACATTCTCATTTATAACATTAAACAAAATTACGCCATGCCACTAAAGTCTTAAAAAAAGAAAAAAGATTATGCAAATGACATACTAACGGAGTACATTCATTGACTTTTTCACAAGCCTTATCTGACCACACCTCTTCCACTCGTATTGGCACGCTTCATTGTCTATTGTACCAACAAAGAATTCATTCATTTGCGAAACGAAGACCAATGCACTACTACAAACATCGTGTTCTATTGTTCTCGATGCAAAGCTTTTATTCCTTTTTTTTCATCAGAAAGAAAGGAGACGGTAATTTCTCTATTCTTACAATATGCAAAGGCAAAACTGCTGTTTACGTTAGACAGTGAGAACATATAGTAATCCGGTCCATCCAATACATAAATATTGACTACATTGCAACTCTATCTTATAGGTTCAGTGCACAACATAGTTTACCTTCAAGCTTATTCCAAATAACTATGAAAGTGGTAATGACAAAAATTTAGCTACTTTTGATAACAATTACAGTAATGCACATCCGCCGTATTGTGCAAACAGAACGTAAGACTCGAACAAATTGTACGTGACCAATCGCAGCCGCGGCCTCTTTTAATTATGCACGGAGCGACGTGATTAATCCTATAATTGAATGCGCAATGGTTACAGATCAAGTGCCTCAATGCAGTATTATAATTTAATAGAAATACATTGTCCAGTTGGAAATATTACGGTACTATCAAACATGACCTAAAGCGAACAGGTGAGACATTTGAAATCAAAATGGCAAACAATAAACGTTTTTATGTGTGAAAGACTTAATGTATTTTTTCTCACATATTGAATATTGCTGTTTTAACCGTATTTCACTATTCAACTGCGTCGATATCCTTTTTATGTAAATAAATGAAGAGACGATTGTGTCGTTCTCCTTGTGTTAAGTAGTAATCCACAATCAATAACAATCCTAGATACTCAGACTCAAATTGAAAATGTTTTGCTTTATGCTCGCCACCGTGGAACACCAAGTGATACGACTCAAACGCCTAGTCTTCAAACTGAAACACGTGCTTCTATACTTCTTCCTAACGGCAGAGATAGACAGACATGTAGAACTCAGTAAGATACAAAGGCACGTATCTAAGTGAATTCTCGCACTAGAAAAACCTACCTAGTTGGTACAATCCATGTGACTTACTTGTGCACTTTGTTGGAATGCGAACCCTCTCCCACTTCACTCGGTCGTGTCACTTACCATGAGAAGAGTAGCATACGCATCTCGTCATTCAATAGGTACAAAAAAAAATTATCCGTATTTCGTAATTATTATTTTTTTGCTAACCTCAAATTGCTCTGTTACATCACTTGGGTTGTAGAACTAGTAGCATAAATATAACTAAATAACAGTCCACCGTGACACTGATTAGCCGGGCTGCAGCACGACACGGAGGCACAAGGCCAGAACATGGGTCAATTACTAATCAACTCGAAAACCGCCTGTTTTCTGACCGTCTAATAACCAATTATATCAATTAACATTTGACCACAGCAATTTCGTCTAACCTTTTTAATACAGCTGCTACAATTTTGTCTTCGTATCAACATGAAATTTGTTTGTTTTTTTATAATTATCATACGACTTAATTCGTGAACGCCCTGCGTTTTCTTAATGAAATATCAACCACATTTTCGGGTTATACTTCTATTCTTAGATCTTTATATTTTATTTTTTCTTCGCATAAAATGGCTCAAAGCCACACAGAGCGTACTTAAACTTCTTGTTGATTAATCTATTTGGAGGTAAGTTCTAAGAATCTCCCGACTTGTATGTTCGTTATCTTACTGTTCCGTTGATTGTAATATATATGTGCTTTTTATGATCTTTTTAGTCACGTACCGCCCGAGTACACAAAAAATGTGACTTGTAGGTCATTTTGCAATGTTTTACCTTTTTTGTCACATAATTTTTAACGATAATATTTCTAAGGAAATAATACTTCAATTTGTAACAATGTAAATTATATGTATGAGGTAAGTGTCACGAAAATTAATAAATTAAGGTATTTGTTATTGATATTCTCTTTGAAGTGTCGCCTGCCAGCCTCTTTTCTTAACCTAGATGGATGATGTACCCAGACGTATACAAGATACCTGTGTGTTATTACGTTCTAATGACAGTTTACCTCACTTTACATTAAGACTGACAACATAGTATACCTATGCACCTTCTTATAAAATATAGGATGTATTTTATAAAATATAGGAGGCTTGCGGTAGAGTCCATAAATAAATTTACACACCCACTAAAAAAACGAACTGAATCTGACTTCTTTATTTTCAGTCTCATCAATCTCCGTGCATTCTGGCTGTTCGAGCTCACGTGGAAGGTAGCTCGGCTTAATTTTAATTCACACATAAACTCCCAAAGTCAGGTGTTATTAATCCCGCTCACGTGCGCGTTGTTGGTAAAACTCGACGCTTTCGCTGAGTGCCAGGCAGTGTCGTGACTTGGTCATTACCGCTGGCCCACATTGCGAAGTACACTTTTCCCTACAATGTTTAGTACCTTAGTACTCTGCGCCTACCCCGCACTTAGCACATTGTTATTGCACGCATAAAAACGGAGAAACATAACGTATTATACCTCCACAGCAATTGAATTGATGAATCGTTGTAGATTTATAGTTAAATTATTATATGTGTGATAGTTATGTACTATATTTATGTTCAGTTATAAAAGAGCAATGGAAAACATAAAGCTTGCAAAAAGCTCTCATAGTAATGATTTGCTAGAAACTTTACTTACAAATCACAATGGCAATGAACTAATACGTCTTAATATAAAAGCATTAACATATAAATGTTAGTAAGTATGTACTATAGCGGTTAACAGTGGATATAAATATCTTTGAAGGCAGGACAACAACGACTGCAGTTACACATAAACAAAAAAATCAGTACCGATGTAGAGAACTGTCAATGCCATACATTAATCAATGTGCACATCAGTAGTCAAGGAACTCACACATAAAACCAGTTCCCCGTCGTCAACAACCTGGGCTTACTATTGCAGTCTTCACGTAGTTGGGCGTCACGGTGTCACGCTACTCGCTAGAGTGAGGCCAGTCGCCGGTGAAACGCCGTACAGAACGAAGGTGCGCGCGCGCAGCTATTCAGCGTGAAATTTAAACGTGACCCATGAATATGTGCTAAATCGTGACAGGACAACTGTAATATTGACATATAAGTTTTATGAAAGTTCAGTGAAATATGTGATTTTTGTGCTACGCTATATCGGAATTCATTTTTATGGTAAGGAAGTATAGTTTATGGGTTTTCTGACTTACAAAAGGGCTTCTGAACAATTGGTGTTGTAATAAAATTATGTATAAGATATTTCATATAACGGTTCATATGTGTAATCATAAATGCATTGTTTTCGTCATAGCCCTTGCGTTATTTCTACTTATCTGTACGCATCTGTTAGCTGTGCGTGGAATTTTAAATAATACATTACAAAAATAACATGTACTTAATAGATTATCTTGCAAGAAGTATAAATATAATGTACACCAGATCCAAAAATAAAAAAATATGTTGTACATAACATTCCATAAACACAACTTTTTTTAGTTGAATTGTAATAATTGCATCGTACGTAATAATGCAGTTTTAATATAAAAAAAATATTATGTAATAACTCTCAATAAATCAATATCTAGAAATGATTACTATTCGTGTAAAACAAACTGTTATAGGTAGCGTACATGTTCGTAAGCTGTAAATAGTAACGCGCAGAGAGTCGCCTCTCCTTTTGTCCGTTGTTATTGCCATTCGTTCTCAATGCATATTAATGCAGATCGCATAACTTGTAGCCTTATACGACGTGTTGCGACATTTCCTCGTATTATTTAATGGTAATTATAAACACGCAGTTAAAATTATCATAATACTAGGTCGGTATATCCCCAGCGACGGCATTCTTTCAATCACCAACTACCATATGATAAGAGGATGACATCATGTACCATTATTCCACTTCAAAGGTTCAAACAACTGGTTTTTCTTTAAGTTGCACAAAGTTTAACTTATGAATTTATAGCCAGCCCCTCATGTGACATCAGTTTTCTTTGTGAACCATTTTAAACGTTTAGATACAAGTTTGCCAATTACTATCCAAGTAGACTTAGAATTCATACCCTTTAATGAATCCTTTATAAAACATAACGAACTAATGACGTCATCTGCTTTTATTTAGTATGTGCCTCTGGGAAATATTTTTAATTTTATTGCTTAATTACATACTGTGGTTATAGATTAATATGGCAGAAAACAATTTAATAACCAAACAAGGCCACATATCGCACTAATAGTACAATAGTGATGTAACTCAAAATCGATCATTTTTCAGAATCAACGAAAAACGCATTACTCACTTCCTATTATAGATACGAATGAAATAAAAGCTTTAAGAGATTTTAAAATGAAATGAAAGATATTATATTTTAACTAATATAAAAAAAATATAGTAATAGTGAAGTTATTTAGGAATTTTGAGTTAAGACGGTATTACTCCAAACACAGTTTTCAAAATAAAATATTATTTTTAGTTACATCGTTATTGATGAAATATTTTGTGTTAAGACAATTTGAATTATAAATTTTCTCTACGATTTTAGTTGATTTTTTGTACTTACAACAAAATAAATGCAACAAAACTGATTCTAGGTGTTTCGTCTACAGGTAGGTCCTTCGTTTAAATAAAACCAGATTATTCTTATTAGTGTTTATAATAGAAAATTTACATTTTGACCTTGCCTATACTTACTACTAAGGAGTTAAACATTTTAAAAGTTAATAAATTAAACTTTCTTTAACAAGAACAGTAATTTCTAATACTGATCACAAAATAAGTGGTAAAGGTACACTTTTTATTCTTCAATATTTTGTACTTAATCTACAAAATAAACCTTCCAAAACAAAATACTTATTATTTTTTACGTTTATTCTGTCAATTGCTTACGTAATTACACAAAAATATTCGCATTGCTTATGAAATTAGACATTTAAACAAAAAATATAAATACCAAAACGAATTTAAACATTTCCTCCAAAATAAAACAAATCTTCTAAAACAAAAGCAGTCGTTCCTAATACTAGTAGCTGGAGGAGTGGCGTCTCAGGCTGGAGGCCCCGTCGTGGGGGCACCGGGTCGTAGAGGCAGTGCGTCCTGTCTTTGCCGAATGGCTGGACAGGCGCCACGGAGCGGCAACATACCGCCTGACGCAGGTGCTCACCGGGCATGGCTGCTTCGGTGAGTTCCTGTTTCGGGTGGTAGGTATAGAGGAGTCGGCCGTGTGTCACTATTGTGACAACTGCCCAATGGACACGGCCCAACATACGTTGGAGTGTTGTCCAGCCTGGGATGAGGAGCGCAGCGCTCTCAGAACAGTCGTCGGAGAAGACCTCTCGCTGCCGGCCGTGGTCGCTTCCATGGTCGGCGGCCGAGAGGCCTGGCAGGCGGTGGCCCACTTCTGCGAGGCGGTCCTCTCGCGGAAGGAGAGTGCCGAGAGGGATCGCCAGCGCAGTGGTGATCCCTCCCGCCGCCAGACGAGACGTAGGAGGCGTCGGGTGGACGACTGACCGACGTCTCCCGCCCTGTGGATTGGGGGCGTTTGGAGAATTCCACCACGGTATCCCCTGCCTGTCGTAAAAGGCGACTAATAGGGGCCTCCGGGGGTCACGGGTGGGCGGGACGTGCCGCCCACCCATTAGTCTAGCCAACTTCTGTGACCCCCGTGATGGACATGTCCGGGGCAGCGTGTCTCACACTGCCTCGGACACCAAAAGGCGGACACGATACGGTGTTTCGGGGGCTTCTGAGCCCCCGCAACAGGAAAAAGGACCGCAAAAACGCGGTACGCGCAGGGGCGGTTGCGGACGACAACTTAGACGTGAGTCGGAGGAAGCCCGCAGCCGTCCCTAATGAGCCGAAGATGGCCATCTAAAAAAAAAAAAAAAATACTAGTAGCAATTTGAGTACACTTTCTACTTAACATTTAACAAAATGGAACTCTACAACTAGATTTTGTTGTTCGACCTCGAAGCAGACTGGGTTTACTTTGCGAATCGAGAACGAAATGTGGATTATGGTCGGAATCATCAAAGTCACTTTGATCTGAATGAATGGGCGAAATGTAATATTTCCTTTGGTTGCATTCAGTTATCGGATTAACATTACTGACCATAACTGAACTGTTTACGTCAATTTCTCGAAGTACTGGATATTTTTTTCGCGGGGAAAAAACGCGTTATCGCTACCACCACTGGGGGGGGTAAGTGGATGGGTTATGTTGGTTTCAAACAGTCTTACAGCCCAATGTCGACACTCTGGAGTATAGCATCATGCGAGCGAACATTGGACCGAGTCCCTGACATAATGTACACCCTACACTGGCATACCAACCAATACCAGCGTTCGCCTTCTTCAGCGCATACGAGACGACCCCGGGGTATCTTGTTGCACTAAGATAGCTGCATGGGACCGTCCCTGCACGATGCCGTTGCGGCCCTTCTCTATACAAGGGGGCTAAGATGCCCCGAAGTCTAAAGGACGCCTTTGGCGTCTACGATAACGGGAGACCGACCACCCGCATTGTCGTCCACCTCGGAGACGCTTAAATTGGACTGAGCAGCCCCCCGCTCGCGACTCTCTTGAAGCCCCATTTAGTCGCCTCTTACGACAGGCAGGGGATGCCGTGGCGGAACTCTCTAAATGCCCCCAAACCACTGGCCACAAGTACTGGATGAATTGTAGATGATGATGGCATCGAAAGTGTCGATTGTTCTTCCGTAACGTCGTTTCCTTCTCTCTGGGTAGTAGATTCATCGATTATACTCACCGATGACAATAATGACGGTGACGAATTCCTGACAAGTTCATCATTTTCTTTTTCATGGGGACAACTTGAAGTATTTGTTGACATACCAACAAGTAAACGTCCACGATGTATATGGAACCTACAAAGATATTATCAATTATTTATATAGTTCAATACATACTCACTCAATAAAGTCAAATACGTACTTGATGCGTGTCTGTCACAAAGACTGTAGTAACTCGAAATTTATGAAATTATAATACTAAGTAGGTATTTTTCTCATAACGCTGCTAAACATTAGATTGAGTTTTAAATAATACTGTAATGCACAAATAGATATTATGATTAATTAATTAATAAACCATAAAAAAAATTACTTAAAATTATGATTCAACAAAACTGTGTTATATCAAAAATTACTAACTGAATCAATAATAGTGTTATAAGTAAAAATATTATTTTAAATATGGCTTGTGTAAGTCAGTAATAGTGTAATAACTCGAATAACAACACAGTCACGTTTAGGCTTAAATCAACAATAGTGTATTAATTCAAAATAGAAATATAAATTTTACATACCTGGTTCAGTAACAACGTTGCAACTCAAAATATTGCGCCAAGCGGCGCGTGCTTCCTCGGTCACTGTTGGTCCCAACTGAAGATGACGCAATATTGCAGGCGGAGGGGTAGGCGACCAGTCAGTCATTAATAATGTGTTATAGCGCCATGTCTTATTCATTTTTTGCAATATTTTTACGACAGTTTTAATGACTTGTGAGGAATTTAATTTTACGTAAGATTATAATGTTATGTCAAGTTCGATGTATTTTGAGTTACAACACTATTGTATTATTAGTGCGATATGTTTCCCGGCAATTGTGAGTTGTGACGTCTTAGTCACCTTTGATATTATAATTCCATCATCATTATTCGTTTCGTTCCACGGCCATACTGATCTCATATTTATCGTTGACGTACTATTGAACAATATTCATTTACTATTAACCTTATAAATATTTCAATAATAACAATGCCTTACATGAGTTCGACTTACGAATACACGAAACTTCGAAAAAACTTTGGAAGACAAATATTGTTCCAAACGGTTCCGGCACAAATGTTAGACTCTATATATCCTAACATAGAAGATGAAAAACAATATATACTAAGGAATCCCGTTCACCGTGATGTTCAAGCAACAATGCCGCAATCAGAAAATGAAACGAATACAAAGCAAGTGGTAATTCACGAACAAGGCATTAACCACACTGAAGGTGGTTGGCCGCGCGAAGTTCATCCATACAATGAGGATCATGTACACCGACACTGTCGTCGAGTCATGCATGATGATAATTACATACACACTGTATTGTCTCTCGCACCCATAATGGAACATTATGTAGATCAAAATAATGCTATTGAAATGTACCAAAATTACTTTGATGACATGACGCCACAAAAACCTGTTGAAAAATACAGTGTCAGAGTTGCTAATGTCTTTCGGGACGTATTACAACGATCAATACATTGCATTCAATGGACAAACGAAAAGAAACCTAAGTTAGTTGCCGCTTATGTTGGCAAATGTTCGCCTGAATCAGGCATTTCAAAGTCAAATGAATGTTACATATGGGACCTAAACCGGCAAATCTCTCCTCTACAAGAATTAAATCCCGAGGATTCCTGTTGGCAATTGGCATGCTCCCCTATTGATCCCGAAGTAGTGATTGCAGGTCTAGAAAACGGTACCGTAAATATATTTGACATTCGAGAATCCGCAAAAGCTGTGTCTAGCAGTTCCGTTTATAATTCACACCGTGGTCCGGTCACAGCGCTACTTTACACTCACTCACGAACGCACACGGAATTCTTCACCGGCTCCCTTGATGGACAATGTATTTGGTGGGATTGTCGAAAGCTCTCCCAACCATTGGACCGATTAACTATGTCTGTAAGAATGGGTAGTGGAGAAGAGCCTTGTTTTACTAATGCAGAAGGCGTTACTTCCTTGGATTACGATCAAGGTCTACCGACTAAATTTCTTTGTGGAACTGAATCTGGACTTGTAATAAACGTAAATCGCATGGGGAGAACTCATTCTGAAGTTTTACCTTCCTACTGGAACGCACATTGTGGCCCTGTCCGGGCTGTACATCGCAGCCACTGCACCTTGAGAATGTTTCTTACTTGTGGTGATTGGGCTGTACGAATCTGGAGCGAAGAAGTTCGTACCGCTCCAATAATAGTTACAAAACCGTATCGTCAACAAGTTACTGATGCCGCCTGGGCACCACTACGATATTCAAGCTACATGGTTGCGTGTGCAGACGGAATATTTTATTACTGGGATTTTCTGCGAAAATATAAAGGCCCATTAGTAACATTAAAGGTGTCGAATAGTGAGTTAAAACGAATTACCCCACATCGGAAAGGTGAACTAGTTGCAATGGGGGATAATGAAGGATCGCTGTTTCTTTTAAGTTTATCTGAAAATATGACTACTCCTGGAAAAGATGATAAACAACTCATGATGAAAACATATGAACGCGAAACTAGACGGGAACATTTTTTGGATACTCGAATTAAAGAAATACGATTGAAAGCCCGCGCTGAAGCGATAACAGCTGAGGATACACCGCTTGATGAAGCAGTATATGAAGAAACCGAGGCAAGAAAAATAGAAGAAGACTATTTTAAAGTAGTCAATGAAGAATTACGTCAGATGGAAAGTAAAACACCTAGCAATCTTACGATTCTCTGAATTATGCATAGACTAACGCGTACGCAATTATACTACATCGTTGTACATTTTACAATAAAAATAAATTTCTTTTCCTTTAATGTTTTTATAACATGCAAACAACAATGCATTTGTGTCGAAACCCGCATTAGTACTCAGATCCGCCGGGCAATGGCTTTGACCGTCGATTTATCTTACAAAAGAATAAACATGACCTACCAGACTCCAATTGTAATCTATTTCGACGCTGTAACTGACAAATTAGTCGGTAAGGGCGGAGTGAGCCTGCGGTAACGTAAATTACTCGCACCCGTGAGTTGCATGAATACAAAAGTGCGTCACCGGCAACTTTCACCACGACTTAGGTACTAGCGTGACTAGCTCTTGAAGCATACACATAAATACACTCACATTAATACGTAATAGGTATGTAATATCTTGCTATGCTTTACAATAAGTACAAAACTTGATAACTCCGTGAATAAATGAATTAATGGAACAACTTTCAAATTATAAGTACTTGAGTGAATGCTTTTTATCATATATTTTACGTACTTTATGGGGTTTTTTAATACATCAATGACTTTATACATGAAAAAATTGTTTTAGAATAAATATAGCATACACAATTTATGCAGATAATTTACCTAATTTACGTAGTTTTAACTGTTTTAATTGGTTTCATTAAAATCTAAAAAATCTACTTATAAAAGACATTCGAAAGTTAGAACTACTCGGTACTTGGTTTCAATAACCAACTCTATCACAAACACAACTCCCCATGTACAAAATCGTAACTGAGGGGATGTAGAAGAAATGCAAATAAAAACCATTATCATTAAGTTTTATATTTTATTAATTCCAATCATAACCATAACAATGAGATTTGAGGTCAACGCGCAAAACGAGTAGGTAAACATCAACATGGTTTATTTAATCGTAAATATTTGGGTTATAACCGTTTCGACCATTTACCATATTCAGAATCTCGTTTAAAAATCTTAATTAGCTATTAGTTAATCTACGAGTTTCGCAACGTACAAAGTTGTAATAATTTAATTAATTAGTCCGCACTGGGCCATGATTTACAAGTAATATTGCTTCGCAACTAGTTTATAACTATGTAGGTTAATGTCTTCTACTCAGAGCAAACATAATGTAGGGCATAGTACTTATAAATATAAAAATAAACGGTATAATATGCATGCAAACGACACTCGACCTTTGTTAACACCTTTTTACATTTTTTCTCGTGAGATACTTCTCGAATATATATAAACGCCTGTATCGTTTTATGGGCAAATAAAACTGTAATAATAGCATTATAATTCCATTATTCACGCTTCAACATGATAATTTATATTGTTATTTATAGTCAAAGAAAATAAGGTTTAGTAGAGATAATAATGCCATACATCAACTTTATTAATGGTTGACCATAACAAACCCTGACAGACATGTTTGAATACATTGGGGAATGGCAAAGATGACGACATTAAAATTATTCATATCACTATTATAATTGGAACTTAAGGTACTATTTTATCTGAAGGTTATACCACAGCACCTCGAAGAATCAGCAGAATATGTATTTACATATTTTATTTATCATTATAAGCACGTCTTTACAAAACTGTCTTCTAGATATAATTATTCTAAAACGTGCTTTAGAAACTTAATACTTACACCATAACCCAGTTTTTTTTTATTATATAACTTATTTGTAAATAAGGAAAAGTATAGTTCACGAGAAATTATATAAAGGATTTAAACCATTGTTGATAAACTATGAAAACTCATGGTAAGGGGGCAATGTGTGCTGGCAAATTCTTTTTAAAAACATACTTTAATTGTATTGTATGAACTCGTGATGGCCCCATGTTGGGCAGACCGTACAAGACTCCAAGATCTCTTGATTAATCACGATTCTATTCAACAATGCATACAATGTAAAATATTTCAACTCTACACCGCGCCTTTGCGCCCCTTCGCAGTAGTTTATAAGGTTGTTGGTCTCGGTAAATCTATTAATAATTGAATTTATTTTTAACAACAAGGGGCGGGCAGGGACTACCCTATACATAGCAACATCGTGTTTGATTATTGAGCACGTGGCCAGTGTCGGTGAAAAGGCTAGCGGGTGGCAGGTTTCGAATGCCAATGTCAACTGATTTGCAAACCCGTCGTACGGTTATGTTGGGTGAACTACGGAGACCGCTGGACGAGACTGTCTGACCCACTTATGAGGAACATCATAATTATATCCATGATTTAACAATTGAGATTACGATACCTCCCCTTTCGTTCATTTGGCTGGAATGTTATTTTATTCTGTCTAAATAGACATCGTCCGGTGCTTTCATTAATTTTATGACACATACTTAGAGATAAGTAGGGAAAATTTGAGAATAATTTAGGCAAACTTTTTATCCACATATTGCTTTCTGACATGTGAATTCGAATTTGAAGTTATAAACACGCTGATTTAACACATGCTTGAAAATTCAAGCGCACGGCACGACACCGCTGCAGTCACACATATTGAGTGGGCGGTGGTAACAACGACCTAAACCCTTTAACATCTCTATTATGCCTTTCATTTCGTGATGAAACAATACTATTTATTATTGACACCTTTTTTTTTTACTATCCCGCCCTCACACCCACCACTGCAACTCCTGTAAGCCAGGATCAGCAGTGGCACGCATTTTATGACACCGAGCGGTGAAGCTCGGCGAGTCTCAGGGAACACTAATTAGTCTTAACCCGCAACGAAGTTAATCAAACAGAAGAATAGGGAGGAGTTAGAAATATATTTTCCACTTATTATTGACACCTGTGTGCACTTAAAAGAATCAAATAATTAGCATTGGAAATGGTTTCTAGAAACTTACAAACACAGCAGAGAACAGTATGATCAACCCAGCCTAAATTATAACAAAGGTGTTAGAATGTTTCAAA
Organism: Lapara coniferarum; assembly: GCA_949316025.1. Classification (NCBI taxonomy): domain Eukaryota; kingdom Metazoa; phylum Arthropoda; class Insecta; order Lepidoptera; family Sphingidae; genus Lapara; species Lapara coniferarum. The sequence continues at coordinate 30,796,076 of OX438920.1, read as the reverse complement.
ACGTCCTTACACCAATGTTTTATTATAAGAGCCTTAACTCCTATCCAATCCAATTTAAAACTATATACCTATTTTTTTAATTTGTGTAGCTACTTATATTACGTCCTATTACTATATACCACAACTCGGTGCCGTACTGCCTCGGTGGCGTAGTTGTATTGCGTACGCGTTACGAATACGATCTGCGTGCTGAGGTCTTGGGTTCGAATCCCGGGTCGGGCCAAAAAAAGTTTGTGACTGGGTTTTTCCATCTTAAAAAAAAATACTCAGTCGCTGCTCGGTGTCAGGAAGTTGGCGGTGTGATACCCCCGTGCCTCGGAAAGCACGTAAAGCCGTTGGCCCTGTGCCTGATCTCTCTCCGGTCATGTTGGATTGCCGTCTCACCGGACTATGAGAGTGAAGGAATAGCGAGTGCATTTGTGTATTGCGCACACACTTGTGCACTATAATATTTCCTGCGTACCTGGCTGATCTCCGTTGAGATTGGCCGCCGTGGCCGAAACTGACTAGGAGGATTTCATATACCACAACTGACGATATACTGTATTTTTGTTCTCAGTAGTGCCATGGGCACCGGCAGGAGATGAGCCGCGCAGTGCTGGTGAGCCTGGCGCTGGTGGTGGCGGCGGGCGCGGCGGCCGCGCAGCTCCGGCCAGCCGACGCGCCGCTCACCCTCAACGACACACGTGAGTGAGTCCAGGCTTATATAAATCATCTCACTATTTATATACGAATGCAAAAAACTTTTTATTATTATGAATAAAGACCAAAAAAAATATTTACTTTACGTGCCGAGTTGTTACTTCATACCATGAGTGTCCCTAACTCATATAGGAAGTAAGAATGCGTAAAATAAAACTTTCGGGTGTAAATTCAGCTCATATCATAAAATTAGGCTCCGTAACTCATAAGGTCCTCAAATCTATTATGCCATGGGAATGCTGTCCTGAAACATTTTTAAGTACAAATTTTCTAAAAAATAATGTTTATGACTAACCATCTGCCTCTTTAAGGGATGTAGAAACCCCACGGAATTTTGACGTTTCCGTTCACAGTCTCTACATGCAGCTGCTAGAGTAAGGAAGCGATCTATTGCCTCGGATTGTTCTTATTATGTATGAAGAAGAACTATCCCTTTAGCTTTACTTATAGCTGCATATAGATATGAAAGGCATGTGTGATGTAACGTTAGTTATTTATCCCAATCGATCTCAATTGTTGTACTAGTTACATCTTTGTAAAAAAACTGGCAAATAGAAGGCCAAATATTTGGTGCATGAAATTAGTATGGGCATTGGGTATTTAACACATCAATTCGTTTTAGATACATAATTTGTAATGCATGCCGTACACTTAGAAGTGTGAGAACAACTTGTGAGAATATCACTCATGACGAAATCTAGAAATGTTATTCAAACTGGTTGATTAATGCTAAAGACATAATATTATGTGCGTATACCATGAATGATTTGCTTTATTTTTCGTATATCTAAGGATACTTTCACAGTCCCTTATACCCTATCCCTTCTGTAATGTCCTGTGGAGTGCGGTAGAGACCTAACATCAAGTTATCAAATTGTTCGTTTAATGGCCTGTGCTACAAAAAAAATATTAAAATCAAACAAAAAACCCGACTGCGTCTTATTAAATTCATTGAAGAATTGAAAAGATAGAAACAAGAATTTAATTTGAATATTTTATTTTGGTTTTGAATAATCTTAGTTGACAGTGTTCACAAACGTTTTCGGAGGCATAGCATGCTCACGTCTCATAATTTGGTTGGTGATATAGGTAGAGCAAAAAAAACTCAGAGTGAGCAGATGCCTCCGACTGCGTTTGTGAACACTGTCAACTAAGATTATTACACAGTGTCACTCTCACGACTAAGACGAATCTATTGACACCACTCACATAAAAATACGACAAGCCGTTTAGGCTCTAGGGCGTGCCAAAGCAATATACATACATACGTACATACATACATACACTCGAAAAACATAACCCCCCTTATTTCGCAGTCGGATAAAAACTGGATTATCACCGCAAAAGTGAGACGATTCCACGAGCTTTTTTCCGTCCCAAATTCTATGACGTAATGGGCTATTGCCAACACAGTTACAAATTCTAATCACGGACAAAGCTTTTGGATTGAGTAAGATACCTAAATACATAGTGATTTGCTTGGTTAAGTTATCAACTGCGACCACGAGATTAATAAGGCACTCAAAAACCTAAACAACGGTCATATTTTTTAAATAAGTTCATAAATAGTGACAAATGTCTCACACGAAACTTATACACGATTAAATTTGCTCTTACAATTCATAAGTTATCACGTCGCGAATTTCAAAGAGAAATTTCATGTTACATATTAGACAGCGTTAGTTCAAATTCAGTGAAGTAATTAATCGTTGATGGTAGAGTTTTGCGTTAGCACCACACGCTCGTTCGCCGAAGCGGATATCTAAACTTTCTTATTGTGATGCAATCGCAGAACAATGACAGCGCACAGCACGAAACTGTTTACAAACTTTAATTGATCGGTTATTTAATTGCGCTCAATGAATTGGATTCTATGATAAAAATGTTCTTTCATCAATCGTCCGTGCGTACCTGTATAAAACAGACTTTCGCGTTTTGGTTTCTGATTCATGCTATTTTCTTATAAAACATACTGTATAGTTATACCTGTAATAGTATGGTTGAGAAGATAATAATGTGTCCACTCTGTAAGTCCCGTTAATTGAGCTGTGCCGTACTAATCGCGTATTACGCGCGCTTTCCCTTTGGAAAGTACTGCAATGAATAAATCAACGGTGAAGTTGGCTTACTAGGATTTCGCCTTCATAGAATGCTCTAATAAATCACATGTATATGAACAGTGCGATGTATACCTGTGTCTAGTGTAAATAAAATACCATTTATTACACAATCACATACCGGTTTTGAGTCATTTTATTACATTATCACGAAAACACTAAATGAGTAAAAAAAAACATAAACATAAAAGTTAGTGTCCATTGATTATAGCGTTTACACATAAAAAAAATGTCTTTCCAATGTTAATATGTTTTAAAAATTTACAAAATATTATCGATAATATCGATACACCTTAATCGTGAGTAAAAACATCGGAACATGCTGCGTAGGTGTGAAATACATTCACCATTTACGGCCACCTCCCGGCAATAGAGAAAGCATTGCATCGGCCGTGTATAATTTACGCCCAATCGCTACGTACAATTAGCATAGGAATTCTAGGCATTCGAGTCCGCATACTATTGAATTACGTAGGCTCGGCGTAACAATGCGCTTGTACGTTATTATAATTAGCTCGAATTTTGTTTTTGTTTGACCTTGCTTGCTCGGATCTTTTACGTGTAGTTTTTTGGACTTATAAGGGTTTGATATATTTGTGATTATAATTGTTTTTGGCCGCAAATATTCCAAAGTAGGCATTGATTTGATTGAGTATATTTGTTAAATACTCAGTGAGCTTAGAATGGGGTAAAAAACGACACGAGTCCGTTTCGTTTTATTGGGATTGGTTGTAAGACTAAATGGTCAATACACCAAATGTATCAAAAGGACATTAACAATTCACTATTTTGGCCCAACATTCTGGCCCAATACCTTGGCCCAATGTGTACAGCCGCCTTAACACGTGACTCACGTATTGGTCTCTCGATCAATTAAAATACAAACATCAAAATTAAAGGACATTGTCTCACGAGTTGCGTTTTTTGTCACATTTTAAGCCCACTGACAATTTTAGGCTTTTCCCATCCCAGTAATGCGGATAAAATCTATGATCGGAGTGACACAATAACAACTCGAAGTTACGAGTACTTATAATATCCTTGACATTAAACAAGCATTGCCATTTTTGATATCAATTGTATCATTATGTTCATACGCAACAAAGAACTTGTTATATCTACTGAGGTATTTATTTGCCTCGACAAATTCTTTAGGTTAAATGTATGGTGAGACTTATATGGCATAGCGCATGACAAATTAGAAATGTCAATAATTAATGTTAATTCAGCTTTACACACAATTCTTTTAAGTAAAACAGTTACTCAAAAGATTTACTAATTTTAAATTCATCAATCAAAACGAATCAATTGAAAAATAATTGTGAAATGATATTTAAACGTAGAGTGATCAAAAAGTCGGAAATTTGTATGTCACATATAGTTTCGACTAAATACAATAATACGGGCGTAATATCTAGAAACTAAATGGGTATTATAAGTATTTACATGTAATAAAACATTAAATAAAGGTGAAGAAACAAACATTAACATTATATATATTTTAGCCTATTTATTCTTTAATTCAACTGAATATAAACAACATAACTATGAAGCATCGTGAGAATAATCATACAAAACAAGTTTATTTTATTCATTAACGAAGTCTAGGTACCGGAAATCCGGACACCGTTTTCCAGGTAGCAGCTCAGACTGAGCACTATACTAGCGAATGTTGTAAATTTCCAAAAGGATTCCTTTTACCAATTCATAAAACTCACTTGACAAGATGAATGTATAAGCAAAAAAAAAACATTTTATATAATAAAACTAAATCATCATGGTAGGTACACAATATACATGATTAGTCATATTAATTTATATTAACGGTATTTGAAAATTCAAACGCAGCCGCAGACAATCTAAATAAACATGTTATTCAGTATTTCCTCCTAAATAATTATAATTTATATTAGACGTTCACATTAATATAAAATTTGTATCAATGTGGTTTTCCATTGCGTTTATCCCCTTATTGTTATTTCTGTTTGTTTTGATTAGTGTTAACAAACCATAGATAACATACCTCCATTAAATTAATTCTAAGTAAACACTTATTTCTGTCATCTTATTAAATAAAAAAATCGTATTACGAAACCGTACATGAGCTAATTCTTAATCATTACAAACAAGTAAACAAAACTAGTTCTACAAGTTAGTAAAAAACATGAGTGTTTATAAGCATTATTCTACCGAGAGACGGAGTAACCGCTTGGCACATATTTCAAATCCTCTATATTCTATTCTTAATTTATGCTTTGGCGTTTCTTTCTTCGTTCTAAACGCCATTGCCACGATCTTGGGCCTTTATGCTATGGTCATTAAGTTAAAATCCTAATGGTCTCTTTCACCATCTCCAAGTAAAGTGTTGATTAGTTACTTCCCAATTAACGTTAACTGGCAAGTAAAACTTACGAGTATCTTCTATCAATTTCACAAGCAAAAATGAAGCTTCGAGTAACAACTTACCGGTTAAGAGCCTATGTCAGGAACTTTAAGGACTTTCAAATTCAAATTTCTCGTAAACTACTAAGATCAGAAGTTAGATTTTTGGATATGTGTAAATTGAACGTATAACTCAATAATATGTCAAAGCCAAAACACAATTGCTATAAATTTTCTCGATCGAAAAAAAATTCAAAGTTACCTCTGATATTTTCTTTAAACACGCTTTATCTCTAAATGGTGGAATATGTACATTCGTAACTTTATTTAAATACAATACAACAATTTTTTCAAAGTTTTATCAATACACAATTAAAACGAATTAAATAGTATAATCACAATTAAAAGAAAATTGTTTTGGCGCTTACGCCATTTCATTTCGGCATACGCGTGCGCCTCCCGTCACTTTCTCTCATCCGCGACGTCCAAATACGCCATCGCTGTTGTGGGAGTGGCCCGTGCCGGCTTCAGTCGTCCGGAATCTTTACTGACGACGGACGTGCGCTCGAAATTTTCGGACGCCTTCAAAGTTCGAATTGGCCGTCTAGTGTAGGGATTGGTCCGCGCTACCGCGCGGCAAATTTGAAGGTGCCCTGGAAATTCTGTTTTATAGTGTATCCAGCTCACGTCCGTGTATCAATATAAAATTATAGGCTCTATTAGGTCTATAAGATAGGCAGCAAGCGTAATTATTACATCCTTTCACCTTTGTAAATTGTTTCTAGTCGGAGACCTGCTTTAGTTATATTTAGTGATCGGTACGCTGAGGTGCCGGGTTCGAATCCCTGATTGAAAAACAATAGTCACTGCTTTTTTTTTGTTATTTATTCTGCCTCAGTGGTGTAGTTGTATTACGTTATGACTGCAATGCTGAGGTCTCGGGTTCGATCCCCGAGTCGGGCAGAGTGATATTGGATTTTTTTCTTTTCAGCCCGAAGTCTGGATTTTGAGCCCGAAATGGTGATAGGCTTGCCCCCTATCACATCATAGGACGGAATACGCACGACGGAAAGTGAGTGCACTAGTTGCGCCTCTGCCTACCCCTTCGGGGATAAAAGACGTGAGAGTATATGTATGTATTATTTATATTGGGTAATTCATAGCTAGGGACGCCCTGGAAAGCCGGCCCAATTTTGCGTAAATGACGCTTGCGTGCCGCTCATACATTTAAAAAAATCGTATTTTGCATGTAAAGGCTGTTCAAATTTTTACACCATAAAATTATTTTAGTATGATTTTTTGTAGTACTCATTTATTTATACATTATGAATCAATAATAACTAAAATGTTAAGAGCCAATGTTAGAATTGGTATACACGGCGGCCATTTTGAATTTCTTTGTTTTAAGGCCAATCAACCTCAAAATCGATATCTGGGCAGGCCTTTGGGTATAAAAGACGGATCCAATGTTAGACTTGAAAAAAGTGGCCGCCATTTTGAATTTCCTTGTTGTAAGGCTAATCGACCTCAAAATCGATATCTGTGCAGGCCTTTAAGTACAAAAGACGGATCCAATTTTAGAATTGAAAAAAGTGGCCGCCATTTTGAAGTTTTTTGTATTAAAGCCAATCGAACTCAAAATCGATATCTGGGCATTGTTTTGTGCACAAAAGGCAGATGTAATGTTAGAATTTTAAATAAAGGCCGCCATTTAGATTTATTTTTCTTTAAAGGCTATTGGCTTTAAAATCAAAATCCGCTGGACATGACTGGCCACAAACTCTAATAGGTATAAAGGAGACGGCCTAAATTGGGCTTGACCTTACACTTTTGAAGCATGTATCAATATTCTTCTATTTTTATGTCTTCCATTTAAAAATATCCCACCAAAAACATAAATGTAAAAAAGGATAGCCAAGTTCAATACCAAAATTATGCTTAGCTGTGGGCTTCGCCGCAAAAAGAATGGAGATCTAAATGTGTGCCAAGTTTTATGCAAAATCTAAATATGTATTTATAGGAACAAAATAACATTATGAACAAGTATTAAATTCTATTTGTTTGCTTTATTTAATACCTATAATAGTTGCTGGTATTTACAAATGTGAGATCTTTTACATTTATGTTTTTGGTGGGATATCATTACTTTTTGTAAAGAAAACTAGGTAGGTATTGAGTTGTGTGGTGCCGCGCGCCGCCGACGACACACCGTTGGCCGGCTGTTTAGCGCGTATTACAAGTGTTTTTTTATGGGGACACCACAAATGTTTTGGCTTAACTTTATCTTTATATTTCTGTTATAAAGCAAATATAATAAAACATATATTGGGATTGTTTCAAATATTTGCTTGTAACGGTTCCAACGCTACCATTAAAAATATATTTTTTTTTATGTGGACCCCTGTATTTTTAACTTTTTTTATTTTTAGATTTTTTCTTACGCTTACACATAATTATCGAGCTGGATTCCAAATTTCATCCTTCTAGGTCATCTGGAAGTAGGTTAGGTTTAGATACTATAAGTCTGTCAGTCAGTACAAAAATTTACGATTTTGACCTTCATATCTTTATAACCGTTTGAGCTAGCTTCATGAAATTTGGGCTTCTAGATGTCCTTATAGATATAATTAAACTCACACAGTTTTATGTGTTTACTTTAAATAGGTTTTGAGTTATAGAAAGGTGAAAAGTGGCACCAAGTGGTTCGTGTAATATTACACACGGCGCTGGCACCAACTTAGAGCGTTGGTTACATACTCAAAGAATACCAAGCATGTATAACAAGAATAATATTGACATAATAGTATTAATAATTCTTTGGGGGAGACCTATGTGCAATAGTAGCCTTTTAAAGGCTGAAAAAGAATAAGAATTAAAAACTATAGGTATTTTAGAAATTAAACTAAAAAGACATTTTCACTTTTTGGGATATTTAATATTGGTCGATATTATTTAATTTTACTGGCAACTTTGTTCAGCGCTCCCGACGTAATGTCAAATTGAAATACATTATTGACTCACTAACACTCTAGCCTCACACCTCGCGTCGTGGCTCGTATTGTGTTCGGCGTACCACTCGCGCGAGAGTGTAAATGAGCCATTATATATTTATATCAGTCCTCGTCGATTCCATGTGATATGTTCAATCCTGGTTATTGTTTAAGCTAGCTCTGTTCACTATTCAATAGGGCAATCCAATGGTTAGGTACTGTGAACATCTTATGTCATCAGGTAAAAAAAAGTTATTCACCGAAAAATGATTTAGAAGCTCTACTCTACAGCGGTTCTTTCTTTACTCCCATTGGACAGACAGATTTTTCTTTCTCATTTGGAAATAGTTCTAATATAACTATAAAATAATGCATAAATTATCTCTGTAACACTAAGCCCAAAGTTCTATGAAGTTTTTCCTGTCTCCTTTTAAAATATGGCCATCATTATTTTTCATTCAGTTCAATAAGGATATCGGAGCTTTGTTATATTGCAAAACAAAAACAAATGCCTTAGAATTGAAAAAGTAGCTGTTGCAGTAAACATCAGTCTATTCTTCTGTACAAAATATCAAAAATATTTAAAAAATTGTAAGTAATTAATATTTCAAATTTTCTATAAGCATAAGTACCCGCGTAGTAAGAATGACCTTGCTATATTTTTCTTACCCCACATTACATACAGTTCAAATTAAAAATTATAAAAATTATCTAGATAGGTAGCGGCCGCCTTCAACATTTGTAACATTTATATCCTATATAGTGACTATTCAACCATAATAATGTAATCAATCTTCATATCAAGCTATGTAATTTTATTGCATTGCATAAATTTCGAACATCCTTTACATACAAAATTCGATTTTTAAATTGCATGGTGGCACTAGAGTGAAGCATCATTTACGTAAAATAGACCTGACATTCCAGGGAAGAAGTTTCATCGTGAATGACTTGTCGAAACTACCTTGATGTCGCAACTCGTAGTTGTATTACGTGCCCGGTAAGGCCTCCACGCTCAGGTCTCGGGTTCGAATCCCGCGTCGGGCAAATACTATTTTTTTCTGTCCAGTATCAACTCGGTCTGTTGAATTGAGCCCGGTATGTGGCAATAAGCTCGTCTCCTATGTGATAAGACCTAAAATAGCTAACGAAATGTGAGGAGAAAAGGTGTGATGCTATGTTTGACTGCCTCCAAGGCGTAGTTGCACACACGATACGCCTATTGTGCTGAGGTCCCGGGTTCGAATCCCGAGTCGGGCCGAAAAATAGTGACGCCATTTATTGTATTATTATTTATTTTATGTCCACCAAAGTTAGGAAAGTCCACAAGAATAAATCAAAGCAAAGCAAAATATAATTTAAAACATATTATAGAAGTTTCATACTGCTTTGCTTTTTACCTATATACAGACCTACGTAGAGGTAAGACTCGAACCTACCACCACACCAAATTTTATCTTGTCAACAAAAGTCAACTATAAGTGAATAATACTTTCGATGAGTTTAGATAACTTATAATGTCATTTTACATAATGTTCAAGTAATTAGGTAGATAATAGTGACATAATAATGGTTCTATAAACGAATTAAAATAAATTCTATGTTTTATAAGTTATAAATTTATTAGAAATTATAATAACTATAATATTTACAACACAGACATGCATTTGCAATGACGATCTTTTCGCGGGCTTGAGTGCAACGACCTGTCGCAACGACGCGATGCGACGAGGGCCGAGGCGCGCGATCTATCTCAGCGGGGCCGTGCGGCGCCTCGCATTTGAAATACGCTAAGTCACGCCCATCACGATTCCATATGTTTTTCACATAGGCTCTTAAGTGAATGAAGTAACAAATCATACGTTACATTCGTTCAAATTAAGTCAACGTTACTCTTCAAACGGATTTGGCAGGTAGTCCATATAATGCTCTTTGAGGTAGTCGTTTCATTTTGTGTATTGTTTGTTGCGTTTTAGGTTAGGGAATTATTTCGTGTGGTTTTAATTTTTTTTATAAATTATCATGGATAAAGTTAAAAGAGATAGAAGTGCAAACTTTTCATTACATGATTACATTTGGGATATTTTGGTATCAATTGTACAGAAATACCAAATTGTGTTAGAAACTAAAGGAATTTTAGAAGTTATTTTATGTTCTATTAAGTACTGCACTTGGTTCACGGCATACTCACTTTGATAGACTAAATCTAGCGAAATAATCAGTTTCATCTGTGTCCGTAAAATAATCAACACGGAATTTAAATACACGAATATCGATAGTTGCAGCGTAGAATATTCTAATTCATCCAATTGATGATCAATTAAATCAATTATATCCATTTTTAGACAACAGATATATAAATGTTCATTAATCTTAACTCTGTGCTTTAATTTAACTGTCAAGTAAACACGCTAATTGGCACACGACGTGGCAAGTAAGTTACGGGTCAGTTTATTATATGATTAGTGCTACTCGAACGTGGTGAAATTGACACGTGCAGTTACGGGTGACTTTAACAGGCCCTAAGTCAAGTAAAACCTTTGAGTATTTAACCAAGGTAAAAAAACCAATGCGAGTCAGAGTCCGCATAACGTTCCCCTTTTCCTAATTTCTCACTTATCTGGTGTTGGATACACTATAAGTAGGTACCGAAAATATATATTTCGCGCCAGGATGGGTGGTGAGTCACCATAATATTCGATGTTAGTTCCGAAGGGTTGCAGGGTGCGAAGTCAATCGTTGAACAAGCAGTCATATTGGCGTTAAAGCAAGCAACGTCTCTAGGTTGATCGACGTTATATTTGGACACTGTACTCTGTACTTACAATCGAATCTTCTATAATTTATTTGCTGTGCTAGTAAAAATTACTGACCCGCCACCATCCGAGCTCTGCGGGTTGTTTACGCTCGAAGTTTTAAAGTGGCCATTTTATGTAACAAATTGATCTCGTTTGTACACGACAGCGGCTACTTTAGGACTGAACACTGTGACGCTTCTTGATTGCACGAACCATTAGTCTATATAACGAACTCGGAATTAAACTGAAATAGTACCAACACCATTGTTAAACCGTCATTATAATGGTGCAGTATACTGTGATTCACTTCTTTATGGCTTTAAAACCAACCCACATCTAAGTTTATCCCGACTGGCAGCATCTACGGTTTTGGTATACCAAAAGTCTACCTAGTTTACTCTTCGGATTATCAGCGAAATCTATTCTCTACTTATCTGGGTACACATGCTTTCCTAATAGTCTTGTATTAGAGCCCCAATTATAGTCATATCTGTTTGTTGTGCAGGATGCGGCACTGAGTGCGTGCGCTGCGCGGCTGACGGATGCGTGAAGTGCGCTA